>CAJQZM010033667.1:25532-69604 GCA_907164665.1 Colias nastes
ACCATCTTTATTAGTAGCAGTCAGTACAATTTGTCCGCGAGCCGCTCATATCTCCCGGCCTTATTTAGCCGGTGTCCATTAGCATAATGCTGCATTACCTCACTCCGAGTGGACTACGTGCATTCTATTTGAGAGAGGAATTTCTTTTGACGTTAGTAGCTACGGATTTATTTTTAACAAAGATAATTTTGTTTTGTGCCTTTTCTGCACGGTTTGTTCTGCTTCTATAAATATAGTGGAATTATGGTACACATTTGTAAAAATATTTAATGAATTCATATGTCTCTACATTGAATTCTTATATTTTTAATAATTGCGGTTTTATTTAATACAAATTTTATTTTTATAATTTGTCGATATCAAAGATAGAACGTAACCTGCATATTTGAAAAATATAGGTAATGAGAATGTGTGTTAGTTTCTTTGTCCGTCTATCTAAACAAATCAACGTGAACTTAGAGGAATTCAAATACAGTGAACTTATATGCCCACGGAAGAGCTCAGCTTCCTTACGTAAGAAACATAAAGCTTTGAAAACTCCCCTTACGTATTCAACTTCGAACAATATTTGAAAATAAACATAAAAGGAAATAAATCAATACTACAAAGTTGGACGGAAAGCTTAAATGACTCTTGAACGGAGGGCATCGAATGAGTATATCGCCAGCAGTACTCAAGGATTACTTGAAATTCTTTAACAAGAGCACATTACTCCGATAAAAGGAAGGTCTGATTTAGATGTAGTTGACAGTGACAAGGGTAGACCGTTGATATTAATTGGGCATGTGTGAGTAATGAACAAAGAGTGACTGAAGTGTGCAGTGGTCGGCACTTTCCTTGTTTTTACATACCCCGGAGCTTCGGCGTAATTGATACTGTGAAGACTGAAGTCAGTTGAGCGTTAGAGATACGTTCATGGTAATTAAGTATATCTTTAAGTTTATTGATTTTTAATTAAGAGGACTTTTTATATTAGTCTTAAATCAAAAAAAGAAATATTTCCAAAACGTATATCACGTACTTCCACAGTAAATACATGTATTTATAGACAAAACACATTCATATTACATTATGTTAACGTACATATATGTAACTTCGAATTAACTTCGTGTATTTTTCAACATGGTAGGTAGTACATTACGTTAGACTTTATTGTACGTTTTTGCTAATTGCACATTAATCAAATGTCCCACATTAATATTTATTTCTAAAATAAATAATATATCCAGTAACACACATCATAATAAAAGGTTAAGAATCTCTGAGGGTGAACTTTTGAATACGTAAGCAATGTCTTAAGTAATCTAAGGCGTTTTGAGTGAGGCGTGGTGAGGCAGTAATTATTCTTAAGTGCCTTTTTTAAAAGCATTTTTAATGCCAAATATTTATCGTGAGTTTGACGAAGTAATTTAAAAAAGTTTCCACTTAATTGTCTAATATTATAATTAATTAATGAAAATTAAAAACAAAACTGTTTGGTTACCAATTTCTTTGTATAATAATATCAAATAGGTACTAGAATAAATATTATATCTATAGGTGGGAAATTTCATTGCAAAAATTATGTAATTCATTTATTAATTAATAATTTCATCCAACCAATAATTATATTGGTAGACTGTATACTCAATACTACAGAGATTAAACTTTTCAATTATTTGAATTCATCACCGACTGCCAAAAATTAGATTCATTCGACGAGATAAGAAATTAAACTTTTCGATTAATAATTTGAATTCTAAATCACCGAATACCAAAATGTAGATTCATTCGACAAGATATTTCTACCAAGCATAACTACTGTATATGTATGTATAAGATACACAAGAATTAAGAATTCACCCAAAAGCACACACAAATTATAAACAACCCACATTCACGTCCGCTTTTATATATAGACTTCATCTTAAATATAAGTAAAATCGATTAAAAACATTACGCCCACGGTGTTTATTTTCCTGTAAGCTTTATATTTCTTCTATAAAAAGAAAAAAATATGCTGAATGCCAACGTAAGAAAAATGCGTTGGCGATTTAAAAATAAGCCCAGTAATTGAAGTCTTTGTTTTCAAACGTTTTATTACAAAAAAACTCGTAAACTGGATCCGTTGTAAACTTCAGAGTTATACAGTACAGTATAATACATGAACGAAGTTATCAATTTATTCATGAAATAAGCAATAAAATTGTCATAGTTTCACTTTTATTACGACTCTGTACATTTTATGTGCAAGACTTTATGTTCGAAAGTAAATTCTATATTTTCGGTGAATAAAATATTTACTTTTTATGAGAATTCATTTCCTTATTGCGGAAAAAATGTTTAGAATTTTCCTTATATCTATTTCTGGCTAAGTATGTAATAATGAAGATATGAGAACATTTTTCACTCGCAACTATTTATCACTGTAAAACTCTAAAGTTACATACCCATTTTGATTGGAAATATACATGAACATAGAAGTAGATTACAAACTAATAAACGTATCTAGGCTACTTTTATACTTCCACTAATCATAGTCAATATCACTACATACTACATAGTATAAAACAAAGTCGCTTTCTCTGTCCCTATATCCCTGTGTATGCTTAAAGTATTAAATCTTTAAAACTACGCAACGGATTTTGATGCGGTTTTTTTAATACATAGAGTGATTTATGAGCAAGGTTTTCGTAAATAATCTATTAGGTTTTCGACAAAGCGGGCGAAGCCGCGGGCGGTAAGCTAGTAGTCAATAAAATAATTAGTAACATGACTCATTCAGGTTACCGAACTTAAATACCTATATTTAAGGAGAATTGTTCTAGCTTTGACAAATTGTTCATTGTATGTTACACGCTATTTTGTGTTTAGTGACCGTAACTAATAATTTTGTTTTCGAAGGAAATTATAACACGTGCTCTAAAGGTATTTCTTATACAAGTTTGTATTTATAATCAAGTTATGGACTTTTGGAAGTTCATTATAATGTAGGTAAAGTTACTGTATTGATTTCAAGCTTAGGGCGAATTTACTAAACAGTAAAATCATCTATACTAATATTATAAATCAGAAGAGTTTGTTTGCTTGAACGCGCTAATCTCAGGAACTACTGGTCCGATTTGAAAAATTATTTCGGTGTTATATATATCATTATGCTAAGACCAACAGGAGCGGAGCCACGCAGGTGAAACCGCGAAGCGCAGCTAGGCTTGAATAAAGAGAACACAACTTATAGAGTGGAATTGTTCCCGATATTGGAAATGAAATTGGTAACTAAGGAAGTTATCATAAATCTTGTGTATGTGTCTATCGAATTTAATAGATTCTTCAATTAGCATTTAAAAACTTTTCGAATTCTCACCTTGTATTGCTATTTCATTATTTTTTTTATTTCTTTAATTCTCACTTTCTGAATGAATTTCTTTGTTAAACTGTCTGTTTATAAAGTTATTAACTTTAATTGATAACTGCACAATTATTAAACGTGCAATATCGTTCAATTCTCAGAAAAGTATAAATAATGTTCGCCCTGAAAAAGCTATTAAACAAAAAGCTTATCACTCTACAATACAATATAATCCAGCTAATCCAGTATAAAAATAACCAGAATACAACAAAAGTAATACTAAAACAGGCTTCTATAGCCTACATATACTGATACAATTCGACGATGCCTAGTCTATAATCAAGACATCTATTCATCTTAGTAACGAGGTTGCTATGAATACAATCAACTATGTATGTAAGTATGTATGTCATCTGCGAGACAGGATAATAGCTGTATATCATGTTATGTGGGCTACAATAATTATCTTAATAAGTTTTTGTATAGATATTTATAGAGAAGAAACTAGTTTGGTTGGTTCACGTTCAGTATACAATATGACAAAGTATGACAGATATGAAATTGAATTTAAGAACAACAGTCGGCCTGTTGAAATGTTATGTAAGACACTTTTGAAATAAAATTGTAGTATATTAGTGAGGGTAGACATGAATAATGTCATCGATCGTGTGTCAGTTTGTTGCCGGGAATAAAAGTGATTGCATCATCCTAAGGCATCATAATTGTGTTTAAATCTAAATTAAGCCTCATATACCATAAAAATATAACAATAAAACGTTCTACTTTTATTAGTGAATTAAAAAGAAAGTGAAGGCCCATGTCCCCTAGTGGGGTAAGGGGCAGATGCATTATACATCTGTTTCTCTGATCGATTTTCTTTAGGGACAAGTAGGTGATCAGCCTTCTGTGTCCTGCCAGACCGAGACTTTTTTTTTTCTTTGCCTCCACCGTTAATCGAACCCAGGACCCCTCGGTTCTACGCTCACGCGTCAACCACTGTACCAAGGAGGCGGTCGAATTAAAAAGAGACTACAAATAAAAGAGTTAAATGCAAGCAAATTTCATTCAAAAAGATTTCATCCGTACACAAAATACTTGCAACACACACAATACGATCCTAGTTTAGTTACTATTTAGTTCAGCACCATTAGTATGAATCGCGACATATTTATAGTTAAATTACAATTTAACTACAAAATAATTTTTCTATAATCCTAAAACTTACATACATAAACTACACCACGCTTACTAAAATGCATAGCATACCAAAATCTCACACGTCTCGCTAAACACGCACATAAATCACCAAATCAAAATTTAATATTAACGCAACCTGCCATATCGCAAATACGCAAGCTTATATAAGGGAAGCTATACAGGGATATTAAGTCGACGTGCGAAGTAATTTGACGAGATTAGAGCTGATCTTTGTCTAAATATAATAAATTTGTGCGTATTTGTTGGCGTTTAGTTATATTTTGTTTCCACTTTGGTACAATTTAGGACTTTGTAACTGTAGGTACTACTTTTTGTGTCATATAATAATAAAAACACTGTTTTTCAAAGATGTAGAGACGACAGAGTTGAAAAACTTTTTAATTGATTATTTATTTATTTTTAGTATTTATTTAAATTACGAATATCCTACTTTATAAATCACAATAACTTAAATTAAAAGTAACCATTAATTACTCAATTCATCAAAAGCCCTAAACAAATAATTCGAGAATCCGACCAATCCTACATTTAATAAAATCGCACTATCAACTAAATTCCTCCAAGTGGAATAATTTAAAAAGGTCATTAATAGAATTAAAACAATCCAACATTTCAATTAAGAACCGAATGAACCACGTCGCAGTGGACGGTTGTACAGTCGACTGAATAATTCCATCAAATCCATTGACTATTATTGAATGGCCTAGTCACGATTCAATAGCATATATTATTAGCTAGCGTGTCTAGCACGGATGATATTATGTTATATTAAACGCTCTTTTGTATGGCTGAGGCGACCATTTACAGCGATAGTGATAGAAAATGGAGATATGGTGGTACATTAATTATGTGATGAATAGGTGTAAGATAACAGTGTTAATGTTATCTTGGAAGAATAATTATAGATCAGGGAATTGCTAATCAAATGAGTACTTATTACAATTTAGTACCTACAATTTTATTTTTCTTCCTTTAGAATAAACGAATAATTTTGTATCCGGATCGATTGGAAAAAGATAAGCCTTATATTTTTAATGTTGTGATATTTCGTATCAACTTTTAGATAAATTATAACTTTAGCAAATGAGAAACAACACTCGCCTTTTTCCTAAATTCAGCTCAGAAAAATGTTTATTTACCCATCTTTTTATTTTTTGTTTATTTCATTGACTATCTCGTTAGTATTTTACGTAATCAACGTACATATTGTAATAATAAAAGCATATATACAACAAATTTTGTACGTATTTTAATATTAAAATATCCGCATCCGACTGTACGTAGGAAACAATTTGTTTGATCGAGTTTACACTGAACACTACAGGTATCTAAATTGAAAGCCGTCATGAGAACTAGCTAGATTTTAAAGCAATTTATTCGAAAATATTCCATCGAACGAGAGACGTAAAATATAAACAGTTTCTGGGTAAGTTGTTTATTTGATATTTTAAAATGTTTATATTGAGAATTATATTAACTATTGTATCACGCAAGCCTTCTCCACTAAATCTTGGAAAGTCCAGGTCTATGTCAAAAATAGCAGACGATTTTTTAAAGTACATAATATAATAGGTAAGGGATGAAAGTATTTGCTATGTGTTTAACTGCGAGTAAAAGAGAACATACCACGAGGCAAAGCTAGTTACACTTATTAAAGTATAAATCCTGATAAATATTATTTTCCAGGAAAAATTACATCAATATTACAGCAGATTTTATCAAATTATACATCTCATAGCTTAATAAAATAACTCGGGGCTATACAATAATGTTGAAGTATTTCGTAGTCAATTATTTTTATTAGACAAAAACTCATTTAGACGGAGTGTGGTTTTCAAGTGGAAGATGAAATTTTATTTGGTTTAAATACTTATCACCACAGTTCAAAAGAGGGAAATAAATTAGGGGAGTTTTTATTGCTTTTATATGAAACGTAACGTGAAATTACCTTTAATATTGTTTTCTATTTGAACCGCTGTGAGTGGATTTTTATTAAAATTGAAATGTAAATTTAGAGGAATGAAGGTAATTTTTTAAAAGAGGATATTGGCTAGTCTGAAAAGATGTTTTATAAATTATACTTGTGCCAAAATTACTTTTGCGTTAAACAAGGTTTATAGGTATCTAATCAGTTCACCTTTTTAATCCTAATCCCTTTAGTTAACTTTGCGTGACCGAGTAACAAACAAACATCCTAACAAATAAAACTATACTTCATACTATACTAGCTTTTCGCCCGCGGGTTCGCCCGCATTTTCAAAGAAAAACCCGCACAGTTCCCGTTCCCGTGGGATTTCAGGGATAAAACCTATTCTATGTGTTAATCCAAGTTACCCTCTATATTATGTGTGCTAAATTTCATTGTAATCGATTCAGAAGTATTTGCGTGTAAGAGTAACAAACATCACCGTAGTACAAGTAACAAACACATACACATACATCCATCCTCACAAACTTTCACATTTATAAATATTAGTAGTTATATAGCTGTTATAGCCTTATAGCTCCATATAGACACGTGTCCTATAAAATATTTCCCAACAAAATCTACCAGCGATTCGCTGATAAATAAATAATCAGCCCATAACCCCTATAGGAATTTATGTATCCCCAAAGTGCTAAATCTCGGTCGCACGATCAAAATCCTTTCTCATAAGGGCTTCTTTGTGTTCATTAGATCGAAGCCTTCGGTCCAGTTTTAATATTTAAGGATTTATGGTCCCCGAGGCGACATTCATTTCAACTCGTTAGTGAAATTGCGGCCACCGAAAGGTAGACAATCGTTAAATAATATTCCACTTTATGTATTGTAATGGCTTTATAAAGAAAGGTCTGTTTGGTTCAAGGAATTAAATTTGGTTTTGTATATTTTAAAAAGATTTTATGTTTAGGGCTAATTGGTGTTTGATTATTAAATTATAGCAGTGGATGTAAGAGCATGAATAGTCTGCCTATAATGATATCAATGGAATATATAAGAGTTATACAGATTATTAACTAATCACATTCCTTTTAATACAGCTAAGCAAAATATTACGAGCAGTGTTGAAGCATAAAGCCAAGTGTTCCTTTTTCCTTAGAACTTAATACCATATCATCAGTTATAAAATTTGCATTTAAATATGTTAATAATGGAAACTAAACAAAATGTAAGATAATCGTGGAAGATATGGCTTCTCTAACCACATCTACGCGTTAACACATTTCTAATGGTTAGTTCAGTATCTAAATGAATGGTTTCATTACCGTGATTTGTGTGAATCAGTGACTTACTTCTGGTCCTTTTTTGGTCCAACCATTAGCTTCTCCTTGAGCCGCACGAAGAGCGTCAATATATTACCAATTTATTGGACATAGGGGTTTTGAGCTTAAGGTATCTTTGACCATTACTTTTTAAACGTCTTATCGTCTTATCATTGGATCTAATACGACTTAACTGGTACTAGTAGATTCTTTAAAAATGTTTATGGAGTGTAGACACAGCTTTTACGACAATCTACGATGCTAGTCAAGCGCGAATATGTATGGGTATATAAATAATTACTGATGTTACCTTCATCGATAATTTTTCTTTATTAATTATCTCAAAGCTTATCCCTTATAACCATTGGTCCTGTACCACAATTTTAAAACAAATTAATTCAGTATTAATCAAATTAAATATTAACAGGATAGTGACGTTATTTTGACACGAAGTGTACAAAGTTTCAGGAACCAGACTGGGCAAGTGTGATCCCTCAGAGAGTGATCCAACTTCGGACAGTATATTAATATGAGAATGAGCCTTGACCTCCATTATCCCTGCCTAGATTTAGGGTCTATGCGGATTAAGTGCTATGTTAACAGTCGTATTTTCATGAAACTTGCTTTATATTACATTAACTCTGGTTAAACCAAGGTTAATAACGCCTGTTTTAATCTTGGTTATTAACTACTTGCGTAATTAATTATGCCTTAATTTGTAAGTTGTGAGTGTATGATTAATTTACGAATATATAAAAGTTTGTGGAAATGTTTTCGATTTGACTGAACAGAGAAAGTAATCTATATACATATTATAAAGCTGAAGAGTTTATTTGCTTGAACGCGCTAATCTCAGGAACTACTGGTCCGATTTGAAAAATTCTTTCGGTGTTATCGAGGAAGGTTATAGGCTATATATTGTCATCACTCTTAGACCAACAGGAAAGGTGCAATGCGAGTGAAACCGCGGGGCACAGCTAGTATTGAATAATATCCATCCATAGTAGTAGTGTTGGTAATTTATCTCCAATAACTAGTACTTAGTGATCTATAAGGTATCCATACCGATACCTTAAACTTCTCTCTATTAAATAATATTATATACTCAAATTAACGATTATTATCGTCAAAATTTTATCATAATATTTGAAGCACGTAAGTAAACAGAATATTAATTTACTGTTGATTTTGAAATAAGTAGCTATTGACTGTTTACTTGCTCAAATGATAATTCATTAAATTTTGGCAATTTCAGTAAGTATGTTTCAATCAACCTAATTAAAGAAATTGTTTTAAATGTAACTTGATATGTAAAGTGGATACTCATATCAATAATTCAGGGTTATATCCATTACAAAGTATCGATACAAAGCTATTACACCGAAACAAAGCGTACAATACGTCACTGCTAATAGGGTTCCGTGGGCTTAACGCATTCCCGTGTTAAATTGTCACTTTTAATTACGGAACCTTCAAGGGTTCGACCCAATATTCATTAGCCGACCCGGCGATATCTAACCTTATTTAACCGGTAATCTACAGGGAAAAAAGTATAGTTGCGATAAACAGAAGTAGCTGGAATGTTATTTTTAAGTAAAGAAATATCTTAAGTAATTCTGTTGTAATGATTATTATGGATAATTTTGTCTGCCTCTTGGGAAGCTTATCCAGTAATATGCATACATTTAGTTGTCTTTTGCATATTTTGTAAATTTTTAGAACAATTAAAGCTTACTGTAAGAAATTATTCAACTATAGAAATCTCTTCCTTTCCTTTTTTTTTGAAAGAGAGGAAGTTTCTAATAAATCAGGGTTCCTTCCTACATTTATTAAATTGCTATATTATTTCCTGTTTTCTTATAAATTATATAAAGGAGATGTAATATCCTTTATTTTTATCCTGAAAAATATATTCCCTGTAAGTTTAAGGTTAATGGCATTTCCAGGAACTTTTCAATCTTCTTTTCCTGTAAAAGGAGATAATCTACGAACAATAAAAATAAAAACATCAATGGCTTGAATTTTTTTATTTTTCAATGATATTCTATCAAAACAAACCTTGCAAAGCAATATTTTTTCGTATAAAATTCGTGCAAATATTAGAACACACTGGAAGTCGGGATTTGTTTAACAAAAATATGCTCTGTAGCATATCCAAAACTTACGACCTCCATGAAAAGTACTAAAAATTCATGACAACAATACAAAATTCCGCAAACTTCTGCGAAAGTTTTAGAACTTTTTAGACGATTTTTTGAGGAGCCTAAATAAGGCGACTATCGGGAGCGCTAAAGAGACTCCGGCCCCGTTTCTATTTAACTTTTCTAATACTTACACAGAAACGGGTTCTCGGAGGATTAATTAAAATTGTCCGAGTCACATTACAAAACACGTTCGTCGTCTCATTAATTTAATTGTTACCCTCGAGATTTTTCTGTCTCTGACGTTTAATTCGCTTTGAGCTAGTCAAACCTCAAGTCAGTCAAAGTGAAAGCTTTGAATACTTCAAAAGTCCCAAGCTTAAGTTCTAGATTAAAAGGCTTGAAAGAACCTTTCATCATTTTTGTATAGCCTTGTACATTTTCTAGATTGAGCTGTCTAAATACACCCTAAAGTATTTAAAGGCTGGCGCGCTTTCATCGGTTTAGCAGAGGCTTAAATAGTTAAGCGAATTTTTATGGCCCAAATGGTGGTTGGTGTTAAAATTAAGCAGGAACAGCGTTGGGACATAATTTATTTATTTAATATTTTAGTAGCTCACTTTAAGTAGGTGTGAGTTATATTTGTGTTCGAAAATGGATATTACTTCTGAGAAAAGGCAAACATTTTGTTCCTTTTTCCAGAAATTTCGTTATTAACCGCTTTATTACATTCAATTATTTAATCATGAATATAAAAGTTACTTATATGATTTTGAGTTCTCCGAATAGCAAGCAATTTTGTACCGACTCCGACTTGATGGAAGTTATTTGAAATGTCAAAAAGGCGTTATATGCTCGCAAAGCGTTACCCGGGATATCAATTCGCCTGACAGATGTTCCCGCATAATATTGGCGGGACAATATGCGGGATTTCATTTCCACGCGGTTGTGACGTCACCACCGTTTGATAAAAACGCTTGATAGCGTTTTAATAAGATCATAATAGTTAATATTGGATAAGCGTTCGCTTGAGGCTGTTTTGTATTTTGTGTAGGAATATTAGAGGAAAATGTGATTTTTATAGAACGTTATGGTTAACGACCTCGATGACGCACAGATTTGATTATTTGAAATTAAGGTTATTATTTGGTGTAATAATTTATTTCTGCAGATTGGACCTACACTAATAGATAATTGGCTTCTGGTTTATTGAATAATATAAGGAACTCTTAGTCATAAATACGATAATTCCTTTTTCGGTTTACTTACAACCGAATATAATCAAATCACTTATATTTTACTATAATATGAAAGAATGAGATTATTATTAATGTAATAAACTAATAATATTTTGAGCGTCAATTATATTATATAAACGCTTATCTTTTATCTATTTTAAAGTAAGTTAATAACACATCCCAAATAAAACTAGAATCAAACAGACAACATACAAACCCAAAGTTCACGGAATATTGAAAGAGCGTAGGTAATAGCGAGTCAAGCCAATATCATACAGCAGGATTCACCTTGCCAAACCGATTTCCAAAACCTAATGTCTCACGGAATGAACGCAGTCATAGCAAAAGGACCATAAATTCTGAGGCAATCAAAACTTTGCCACGCCTATACACGGAAAACTGATTGCGTATACAATAAAAAAGCTATAAGCCATTGCAATCAAAGGACTTAGGCCGTTTTAATTTTGAGCCCGAGCTACCGAACCGTCTGATTGCTTATCAGTTGAATTGGTTACGTTTTACGTCAGCGTGATATATAGCAGCGCTTTTTACTTCTAATGACGAAACGATGATACAATTGTAAGATGGAGAAATAACAAATGTAAGCAAAAATCTAAGCGATTTTATGATTTTATATAAATCTTCATCACTAACTTGTATTAACTGACCTTTAAAATAGTATAGTATACGTAAAGCAAGAGGACACTATAAAAATTTACATCTAGGACATTCACGTACAACAATACGTACTTCAACATGGATATCACATTTAAACATTCTTAAGGACCTAGAGCCATCTTTGGCCAGCGAAAGGTTTAAAATTATATGGCATAGTTTCAGTAGATAGGATTCATTATTTAGATTTGCTTATTCTTTATTTAGATTGAAACAATGTCAATTTTATTTTATATCTTTTTAAAAAAGTTGTTTCATACTTCATTATTTATTCAAAAAAATTCGAATTTTTCATATCATGAAAGATTTATTGATACAATTATGACCTCAATTTTGTGTAGTATGTATTCGACAGAATCCACACATCGGCTATAAAAATGAAATTGCAATCTCAACTAGAGCACAGTTCAAAATAATATATTGCTTCATATAATAAGAATTTAGGTCACAAATCAATATTTATTCACGTTTTAATATTCAGTGTGGTATAAAGATTGCACTTTATCATGATACCAAAATTGTACAATTTTACTAGTATTGATAGAATGTTACACCTATTTCAATAATTTAAAAAATAACACAATGATAATAATAGGTATACTTTGCATTATTCTTTAAACTTTACTTGTTTAGTTACACTAAAAATAATGAGCCAAAAATACTATAAAAATAGCACACGACGCAAATAACAAAATGCTTAAAATAAAATATTTATAAACATAAATTGCCTCCCATCGAGAAGCCAAAAAAGTGTGCGCCTGCGAATAAATTTCGAGCAAGTTCCGTCCGGTTTTAACTGGAAATATCCAGATTATCGTCACCGCCCTTCACACATTTGTCATCTTAATGGCCCCGTGAAACAGTCTGCCTCTAATACAATTATTTCAGCCGGCATCGAGGGAATTAAATTTTAAATACTCGCTATTTCTTTGAAGGACATGCGGAATATACGTACCGGTATTGGGTAAGTAATTTTGTTATTGAAGGGAAACTTCTTTAGGCGCGCTGAGAGTAAAATTTCAAGGTCGTGTCATAGCAATACCATCACGTCATGGAGTAAGGTGACGATTTTGGTATCTTTGAATCTTGCCAAAGATGAAATCTTGCTTTTTTATTAAATGGTCATTAAATGCCTATTTATATTTCAGAACTTTGGCTGGTTTTACGGCGTGATGGGAGTGAAGCATAGAGTAATATAATATATACGGGTATAGAGAGCCCGCTCGCAGAATTTTTTGAAGACCGCTAATGTCAATTGATCTGATAAACAGCGCCATCTATTATCGGAATCCACAAACTTGTGAAATGTATAGCTATAGCTATAGACATTAGACATCTACTATTACCTATATTACATGCAATGGTACTTTGACTTCAGCTTCTTACTATTTTACTTGTATTCAAGTTGAGAGAAAATCAAATAATAAGTAAAATCTTATCACCTTGAATACAGTAAAATAGTAAGAAGCTGAATTCTAAGCATGAGTTTCAGAAAGGGAGTGCATACAAATAAAAACAAATTTTATTTTACAATAATTTATTTATTTACACTTACAGTAATTAACATAGAATTGTAAATTTTGACAATGGTACGGAATTTTTAGAAAATAATTGATTTTGAACAGTATTACATATTTAAATAACAATATTATTTTTATTTGTTAAATGTTTATGTTTATTTTTATATGTTTGTGCTGCTGTTTTTATTTCGTCCTGACCATGATACCTATGTGATTTTGCCAGACAAAATCTGTTGATCGGCACCAACTGTATACAACAAGTACAACATGAATTACTGTATTTCCAAAATAACTTTTTAATGTAGTTTTATGTTTATCACAATTAAAGGGATAATACACAAATATGTCAGTAAACATTTTAATTTTTTGTTTCAATCCTTTTTTAGGAACATCTTTCTTCAAAAATAATGTCCGTCACTAAATTTTGTTTGATGGATATATTAAAATGATTTTTTATTCTTTTTATATTCTTTGGAAATTCGTACACTTCACTACTTTCGTACTTTCACTAGGACTGAGGAGAGGACTCAACTCAACGCGGATCGGCGGATTAATTTCACGAATCACGAAGAACAGTACAAAATATGGAACAAAACTACAAACAAGCGCAAAGCAAGGAGCATTCGCCATATTTGTGACGTGTTTTCACAATCAATATTGGAATCAATTCATTGTGTTGCTATCGTAATTATTACTCAACTTGTAAGTTACACAAAATTTAAAAATATTTATAATACAAGTTCAATTAAATAATTAGATATTTAAATAAATGTTCTTTGTCTTTTTTTTGTAATAAATTATTTCTTATCGATTGTTCTGCCATCTGTGATCGTATAAAGCAACTAATTGTTTTGGATTCCGATAAGAGATGGCGCATTTTGAAAATAAAAACCCCAAATCTGTCATTGTATGGAACTGTCCTACCCCTGGAGTGAAGCAACACTGGTTCAGTATGGGTGGTAATTGACACTTGCTCTTCATTGAGGAACAGTATCTATTGCGTCAGTTTTATGATCCTGAAATTCTTAATTGTGAAAATAGGTTCTTAAGAAACAGGTGACATAGCATTGTAATTCTAAAATATATACCATAGGTTAATATCCTTTGTAATGTACGACTCTTAAAATATTCAAGATTTTGGAAAAATGCGACACCGATTTAAATCATTTTCCTTTGTTATTCCAATATTTTCTCCAGGGACAAGTATAAAACAACTCAAGCTTTCTTTATACAAACGCGTCAAGCAAAATAGCAATATAGTGCCGTATATTTTCATATAATAGCTCGCTTTGGATAAAATCAGTGAGGAAAAGTTCAAAGAATAAACAGAGTGCGCCAAGTCAGTAATTTTAATTTAAATAAGCAAAACTTGTTAATTCCCACCTGGAGTTTCGCAGCCTTAAGGTAAAAGGGTTTTCAGTTTCAGGAATACTTCTAAAATAGGTCTTGTGATGTAGATTATGATTTATAAAATAAGTAAGTTTGAGAGTATACTTTGAGTATGCTTTAGAAATTTCTAAGATATATAGTAGGTAGCTAATGTTTTTTTTTTCATAATTTATCTTATGCGTATTTTTGTAAATAGTTTTACATGTTTAGTATATTGAAAGATTTTATTCTTTAGTTTTATCAGTGTTATAACAAAAATACTTTGTATTTCACAAAGAATCGTAATTGTGTGCAAAACAACGTAATCATTAACTCTTAACTGCTATATTCCCAATGAAAAAGAATAAAAAGCACGAAAATGTGCATTTCAAGCAATTTCCATAGAAAGTGGTATTAGTGAATAGCGATAGGAATGTCGTTGGTATAACGATCCTTGCTGTTAACTTCAGGTGCAGGGCAAAATTCTAATAATATTTAGTAGAAATACGTTTATTTGTCTGTGAAATTAAATTATTTTATCAGAGAATTATGAAAATTAATGAGAATATACTAAAAATATTTTAAATTCTTTGTTATATTGGTTTAAATAGTTATAATTTGAAGTTAAATTAAGATTGTTGTAATTTGTTATTTATTACTTTTTCTTACATGTCTTTATACTTTATACGCGTTAGAGTTTCGAGACATAAATAAATTAATCAAACATCAGTTTCTTATAACACTATAGTTTGTTCAATTAAAGTCCACAGTGCTTGTGTTTTTTATCATAATATTATAATAACAGCTCAGAAAATTAAATCAGGACTTTATATTCCACGTCATTATAATAATTATGTTTGTTTTTCTTTATCAAAGGCTTCGTGAATAGTTAGCGCTAATGCTGTCTTATTCTTACTAATGCTTTTGTATTTGAAACGTACCTTACATATATAATATATACGCCATCAGAAAATGCTAGACTTTTCTTTTGTTCTCTTAAGTTTTTGCAAAATGTCTTTAATTTTACTTTGGATCAATAAAAAAAGTGAGAGTTGATAATAATTATAATGTTCTTCTTACAAGCTTCGCCCGCTTTGTCTTAAACCTTATAAATTATATACTAAAAACTTCCTCGAGAATCACTCTATCTATTAAAAAAAAGACGGGTTGCACTCCGGGAGTGCCGGCAGAAGTGAAAACTTGATTATTAACGTTGAGTTCTCTCCATCCGTCTTACGCTTTTTCGATCAGGTCACGTGTCCTGACGCGAGTTTAAGATTTTATACCCATTACAGAAAAAGTGCTCAACGCCGCTAAAGAAGTTTTCACTTCAAAAAAACCGCATAAAAATCCATTCTGCATACTGACACGCAGACGGTGAAAAATGACTGTTATAATATACTATGTAGTAATATAGATTGGTAGAAGATCCGAACATAAGTCGACCTTCATCGGCGTGATAATAGAATGAGACCAATTTTATAATAAATTTAGTCTATTAAAAAATGTATTAAAAATGGGTTGACTGGGAAAATCCTGGACAGGACATTTTTAATGAATTAAAAAAAAACATTTTTTTTAAATTAATTGCAGTATCAAGATAATAAAAAAAAAAATATAATAGACTTAAAGTATGAAACCTACAGAATGTGCAGTCATAGTCGTTTTCTAATATTTACCGGGACAAACGGCTAGGTTGGCAGGTACAAACAGGTATGTCGGTACCAGTTACTTTCACTTGATAGGATGATGAAAAAAAAATTATGTCAGCGCTGTTTTATTACAAAATTGTTTTATTATCTCGAAACTGCAATTAATAAAAAATGAAAATAAAAGATTTTTTAATAATTAATTAAAAAATATCCTGTCCAGGATTTTCCCAGTAAACCCATTTTTAATACATTTTTTAATACACTAAATTTATTATAAAATTGGTCTCATTCTATTATCACGCCGGTGAAGGTCGACCTATATTTGGATCTTAGACCAGATCATATACTATTAGGTTATCATATAGGTAGACTATGGTAGGTATTTCAGCAATTGGTATGAATATAAATTTATAAAGAATAGAAAAAATTCGATCACGAGGCGGATCGATTTTTTCTATACTTTATAAATTTATATATTTTATAAAGCATTTGAACGCCATTAAACCAAAAATATCAAATTCAATTGGTATGAAGACTACGAGACCTAGCGTCCGCAATGAATCTTGGATGAAGGATCTCCATCGACCTACGCATCCTCAGTAAATTAGACAATACACACATATATTTTTTTTAATATTATAAAGCTGAAGTTTGTTTATTGTTTGTTTGAACGCGCTAATCTCAGGAACTACTGTTCCGATTTGAAAAATTCTTTCGGTGTTAGATAGCCCCTTTATCTAGGAAGGCCACATATATCATCACGGTGTGACCAACAGGACTGGAGCACTGCGAGTGTAACCGCGGGGCACAGCTAGTGCTGTATAAAACATAAAAAATGAATATTTTAAAAACCTTTGAGAACAAGCAAGATAAGTAACAAGATAGACTATACAAAACTAGATTATATTTAGCCCGTATCGATTACACTTAGGAGCAAAAGCTTTTATGTAAATGCGATCAAAATAGAATATTGTATTTATACAACCTTGAAAGCTGTAGTGCTATATTGTCGAGTAAGTAAAAGTAATGACTAGGCTTCGTTTAATAAATGGTCTGCGTCCCGTTTTTCGTCTTAAGGCTTCGTTTGCCAACTAGTTAAGTGGCTAGTTGGATTTGGTGATAACTAGTCTGTGTGCAAGGTCAAAAATATATACGATATAATATGCACATTATCTATACTAATGTTATAAAGCTGAAGAGTTTGTTTGTTTGTTTGAACGCACTAATCTCAGGAACTGCTTGCTGGTCCGATTTGAAAATTTCTTTCGGTGTTAGATAGCCCATTCATCGAGGAAGGCCATAGGTTATAATCTATATAATATCATCACGCTAAGACCAACAGGAGCAGAGACACGCGGGTGACACCGCGGATTGCAGCTAGTAAAAGATATACCAATTACCACGTCTACGCTTAGAAGTTTTGTTCTATAAGCGAAATTAGTGGTTCTACTCTTCATTCCCGGTAGATAAATAAAAACTTACATTAAATATTATACGTTGAAAATAAAATAAGGATATATTTGAAGGAAAATAATGTAAATACATAAATTGCATTCGTTGGATAGTGATGAAAAATTTATATAGGTAGTGAATGTTGAGATCTTCTTTCATTATATTATAATGTACGGAAGGATTTCTATCGCAATCGAATAGAGCTTGCACTAGGTACTAACTACTTTTATCATAATAAAAACTTTAATATTTTTACGTATTAATGAGCAGTATTACTAAAATAACCTAGTGAATAGTCTATGTATTATAATATTCTATGTTCGTTAAATAAACTCAAATAAATAGTAATACATACAGAGAGTTTCGCGACTTGGCCTTCCCAAATTTGTTTTCGATCGAAACTTGTAACTTGTTTGAATATTTAACTCGTATCTCGATAGCTTGGAGCCATTTACTCCATATTGGTTTGTTTAAAGTATTGTTTGCGAACTAAATAACTTGTAAATTATTGATGTGTACTTGGTATCTTTACCTGTTTTGGTTTGGAGCTAAAATTTTGTACTAAATGTAAATGAGAAGAAATAAAATGTTATAAGACCCGAGTGTTAATTTAATATTTGGTTTGGAGCTAAAATTGTGTATAAAATGTAGATAAAAAGAAATAAAATTTTGTAAGAACCCGAATGGTGTAAGGGTTGTTGACCTTGACTATTGCGATAAAGGTGAATGACCTTTAGCGCTCACGACTATTGGATTGGTGTTGTATTTTTAAGGTGGTATTAGTAAATGTTTATGAGTTGATTAGTTTCCACAATTTTTGTTTATGAGGGTTGTTGAGTGAAGTGCGCATGATCTATGTAAAGTCTTGTAAATTATAGAGGTAATAAGATTTGCAATTCACGCGAATAACCCATAGCAGTAATTAATTAATTTAATTTAAGCAGTAGTTTTTACGTCCATTTCATTGCGGGTTACTCGAACGAATGCGAAGATCCCATGAATGTGGAGGTCACGACTTGTGCCGTGAATTCGCGGCGTGAAAGAGCACTAATGTCGAGCCACCATTAGAATTTGTATCATTAATTACTACAAAGACTTAGTCTTAATGATAATTAAGAAGTCTTTAAGATTAGTCTAAAAGATTTTTGTCTAAAGTATTTTATGATCTAATCTTGTCTCAATCTGAAGCTTATAACCTGAACCTATACCTTAATAATACAGCCAAGGCGGACAAAATTAAATCTTTAAAGATCCTTATTTAATAATAAATTCACGAAATTTATGACCTAACCGCATAACATAAAGACCTCAATATCGCTGTTCCCAAAAGTTTCGTACAATAAACGGACCTACAGTAAATATGGAACCCATGTATATAGATATTGTATATTAGACGATATTGTATATTGAGCTGGAAGAAGAATTGAACAAATTACGATGGGATGTCATAGGGTTATCAGAAGTCCGAAGAGAGGGGGAGGACACGATAACGTTGACGTCTGGTAATTTGTTCTTCTACCGGGAGGGCGACCAACAGTCCCAAGGTGGAGTCGGGTTTATCGTCCACAAATCTCTCGTCAACAACATCGTAAGCATTGAGAGTGTGTCGAGCAGGGTAGCGTGCCTTATACTCAGAATATCTCAAAGATATTCGCTGAAGGTCATACAGGTTTACGCACCGACCTCGGCTCACTCCGATGAAGAAGTGGAGATTATGTATGAGGACGTAAGTAGAGCCATACATACCTCGAAAACACACTTCAATGTTGTGATGGGAGATTTCAACGCAAAGTTGGGGAAGAGAGGCGATGATGAGTTGAGAGTGGGGCAATTTGGGTTTGGGCAACGTAATCCGAGGGGCCAGAAACTTGCTGATTTTCTGGAGAAGGAAGGACTCTTTATGATGAATTCCTTCTTCCAGAAACCGAATCACAGGAAGTGGACCTGGCTGAGCCCGGATGGAAAGACGAAAAATGAGATAGACTTCATTATGACCACGAAGAGACAAATATTCAAAGATGTCTCTGTGATCCATGGGGTGAAAACCGGAAGCGATCACCGAATGGTACGAGGCATCTTGAATATTAATGTCAAACGTGAAAGATCACGTCTAATGAAGTCTACGCTCCGCCCTTGCCATGCTCAGATCCAAAACCCCGAAAGCTTTCAACTGGAGCTCCAAAATCGCTTCGCTTGCCTCGACAGTAGCGTCTCTGTGGACGATCTAAATAACAGGCTGGTAGAAACTATCCGCGCGGTTGGGTCCCACTTTAAAACCCGTAAAGTAAATCCGCAAAAACTCTCGGACCAAACTCTGAAACTAATGGCAGACCGACGCTCTATGCAACTGCGCACATCTGAAGATGCTAAGTCATATAGGCAGCTCAATAGACGGATATCTAAATCTCTGCGGCACGACATTCGCTCCTTTAATGCTTCAAGCATTGAGGAAGCGATTAAGCGAAACCAAGGCTCGAAAGTGTTTGCAAGAGATATGTCTATTGGGCAGAGCCAGCTGACGAAGCTGAAGACAGATCGTGGCGTAGTAGTGTCGGCCAAGCCAGAGGTATTAGGAGAGGTCGAGAGGTTCTACCGGCAACTTTACACCTCAGTTGCCAAGCCTGTTTCTAGTCCGGCGAAAGACCCAAGAGCCCGACTAACCCGACATTTCACCGAAGATATCCCGGACATCAGCCTGTACGAGATTAGGATAGCTCTGAAACAACTTAAGAACAACAAGGCGCCGGGTGAGGACGGGATCACCTCTGAGCTTCTGAGAGCGGGTGGGAAACCAATCCTCAGAATGCTACAGAGGCTATTTAATTCCGCCTTACTCGAGGGCACAACGCCTGAAGCATGGAGCAGGAGTGTGGTTGTTCTGTTCTTCAAAAAGGGAGACAAGACCCTATTGAAGAACTACAGACCGATATCACTCTTGAGCCATGTTTATAAGTTGTTCTCTAGGGTTATCACGAATCGTCTCGAACGCAGGTTAGATGACTTCCAGCCTCCCGAACAAGCCGGTTTCCGTAAAGGCTTTAGCACCATAGACCACATCCACACGCTGCGGCAAATTATACAGAAAACCGAGGAGTATAATTTGCCACTATGCTTAGCGTTTGTGGACTATGAAAAAGCCTTCGATTCGATCGAGACCTGGGCCGTGTTAAGGTCTCTCCAGCGGTGCCGTATTGACTATCGGTACATCGAAGTATTGAGAAGCTTGTACGAACACGCCACCATGTCAGTCCGAGTACAAGATCAGTGTACAAAGGCAATCCCATTGCAGCGCGGTGTAAGACAAGGCGACGTGATCTCGCCCAAACTTTTTACCGCTGCTTTGGAAGATGCCTTCAAACTGTTGGAATGGAAAGGACTTGGCATCAATATTAATGGCGAGTACATCTCTCATCTTCGTTTTGCCGATGATATCGTAGTCATGGCAGAATCCATGGAAGACCTTAATGCAATGCTCGATGACCTCTACAGAGTTTCACAACAAGTGGGCCTTAGCATGAACATGGACAAGACGAAAATCATGTCGAATGTCCATGTTGTGCCCACTCCAGTCTCTGTTGGAAACTCTACTCTCGAAGTTGTTGACGAATATGTCTACCTAGGACAAACCGTCCAATTAGGCAGGTCCAACTTCGGGAAGGAGGTCAATCGTCGAATCCGACTCGGATGGGCAGCGTTCGGGAAGTTAAAGAACATCTTTTCGTCCAAAATCCCTCAGTGCCTGAAGACTAAAGTCTTCGAGCAGTGTGTGTTACCAGTGATGACCTACGGAACAGAGACGTGGCCTCTAACCCTGGGCCTTGTGCACAAGCTCAGCGTCGCCCAACGTGCTATGGAAAGGGCTATGCTCGGAGTTTCCCTACGAGATCGAATCAGAAATGAGGAAATCCGTAGGAGAACCGGAGTCACCGACATAGCTCGCCGGATTAGCACGTTGAAGTGGCAATGGGCGGGGCACATAGCCCGTAGAACCGATGGCCGTTGGGGCAAAAAGGTTCTGGAATGGAGGCCACGAACTGGACGACGAAGCGTGGGACGACCTCCCACAAGATGGACGGACGACCTGGTCCGAGTGGCAGGGAGCCGCTGGATGCAGGCCGCCGGTGACCGGTCGTACTGGAAATTCTTGAGGGAGGCCTTTGTCCAGCAGTGGACGTCCCACGGCTGAAACGAACGATATTAGACGAAAACATCGGTTCAGCCGTTTCATACCGCCCGTAATCAAAAGTTTTCCTATAACCACGCTAAAGGGGAGAATATTGTAACATCTCTTGATTTTTTTAAGCTTTGATTTTGTTATTGATTTAATAGTTCACTAATACTTACAATTATTTGGTGATGGCTTCAAAATTTATTACAGAAAAAAAAATACCATGAAACAAAGTTGCATCTCGCTGGCTGTCTGTCCAGATATTTCTTTAAAACTAGGTAGGTACGCGACGAATATTGATGGAGTTTTTTAACAGATAGAGTGGTTCCCGAGGTAGATTTTAATATTATATAATTTAAGTTTAGGCAAAGCAGGTGACGCCGCGGGCGGAAAGCTTGTGATATTATACTTAAATGACATTTCAAAGGCAGGTACGCGATGAGTTTTACAAGAAACTTGTTTAATAAACTTATGCGCGTGGCAAATATAAAAAACCTGCATATTTGCATAAGAAGATTCTCACCGCAAATCTAGGAAAACGAAAATCTGATTAACAAACATTTACCATCATATTTCCTGTATGTTCACAAAATTAATGTAATATGCAAATTACATTACCTTCACAATGTTTGTAATTTAAAGCGCAATGAAATACATTGTATTTTTATAGACATGTGTCAGATTCTTGGTAATGTGAGGTCTTAAAAAGTCGCTTACCTACACCTACACTTTTATAGCCGGTACTTACATCTATTTAATGGGCCCTCTCCACAATGGGCAGCGTTGGCCCAACAAATGATCGTCGATGTTTGCTACCTTACGGCGATTATAAATAAACATCTACAATGACGGTCGATCATAGACATTTTTAGGCTCTCTACACGATCGAGATTGCCTCTACTCGCCCAACGCTTTTCATTTTGAAGAGGAACGCTCATTGTGAAGAGGGCCCATAAGATCCCTTGTTATAAATCAGGTTGTTCCTATGGCAACGTTGTTTGTATGTTTATTGGTTTACATTGATAGCGAAAATTCTTAAGGTGCAATAGATAAATCCTATTTCTTTATAGGATTCGGAAATTGTCTCATTCATTCAAACACGTGCATCACATTTATGATAAGAAATTAGTACACACTATCAGAAGAAAATTAATGTATAACATGTTAGCAGTCTCATGAATCCATATGGGGTCATATCAGATTGTACCCATACGTCCCTGACCCCATATGGGCTCATAGCACATAGAATTTTTATGTTTATTGTGCTACGAATATTACTTCCAACTTTCCTTTATCAAGACGCACTGAATTAGATCATTATTTCTACCTTAATAATACGTTATTAAGATAATATTAAGTATTCTACAATTGTATAGAACACTAGTAGACGTTTCCACGTCCGCACGTATTCTGAGTGGTCTTTTGTATCCATTTGAACGGACGCTTTCTATTGTACTACTTACATAATACAGAATACTTATAGTAGACTTGCAGTGTTGGCGACTAAGTATTTATGTTTCTATGAAATTGTTTGGGTCAATGCGAGTTTGAATATCACGAACCGAACCCGTGAATAAGTGTTCTAATAGTGTATTGGCAATATAAAATTGTATTATTTTTAACTAGGTATGTACAAGATGACAAAGATGGTGAATATAATAATAACCTTAAGATTTAAGAACCTTATGGGTATTTTTGAAAATTATTCTTACTGATATTAAAAACGCGAAAGTGTGTCTATATTTTATTTAGTTTATTATTATTTCTATCATTTAACAACGAAACGATGTTATAAATATAGTTAGGCAAAAAGAGTGATAAAGACTACTAGGTACTAATTTCGATCACGTGGCGTGGGTGAAGCCACGTGTAGCAGATACCAATCGTTATAATATTATAATGTCAATCTGATTGTAACTAACCAACCCTTGAAGGAATTTTCTACCACGTGTAAAGTGAAAATTTGTGTAGGTACTATAAAAGCTCCTCAAAAAGAAGCTTAGGTACTAAATGCATAATATAAAGTTATTAATATAGTAATATTTTAAGTTTAGAAATGTTAATAAAATGTGAATTAGTATCAGGTTATCTGCAAACTAGTTCGCTTTTCTTCATGATAAAACATGTTCCAATATATCGAAAACCCAATATTATTACTCGTTATACAAGAGTATACCTAAAACATATTCAACTGTTCCCATAAGAACTTACCAATGTAAACCCTGAAACATCGTACAAAAACAGTCTAGGTAACGTACTAGATACCGTCGAGAAATTAATGCTACATCACAACATTTGCTTGAATATTCATAATGTTGGCTGAGTAATATTTACAAGGTATCCTGGAGCAGACGCAGTGTTCATATACTTGTTACTTACTGTTACGTCCGCGTACAGTGTTATGGTAATTTTGGGAAAACGTTGGACGGATGTGTTAATTTTACGTAAGCTACTCTTAGATGACGTAATTTGCGTTTGTATTGTGCTGCCACTTGTGAGGAAGGTTATTTAGCTGGTTGTTGGTGATACGGAATAATTAAGAAAAATAAGGATGCGTTACCCATTGCTCTTACTAGAGCAAGATATCGTATTAACATCGGCTGACCGAGTTATTTAGAATTATTTTGTAGTCTTTTGCATATTTTGTACTTTAACCGTGTTTAAATTCATTCTTATATCCTTATTTTATAGATAACAAATGAATTACTTGAACACATTTCTATGCTACTTTTGCGTATTGACCGTCTCCTTGGTACAACTGTGGTTGACGCGTGAGCGTAGCACCGAGGGGCCCTGGATTCGATCACCGGTGGAGACAAAGGAAAAAAAATGTCTCGGTCTGGCAGAACACAGAAGGCTGATCACCTACTTGTCCCTAAAGAAAATCGATCAGTGAAACAGATGTATCTTGCCCCTTACCCCACTAGGGGACATGGGACTTCACTTTTTTTGTGTATCAGTACTCATGATTGTCGTTTTTTTTTTATTTATGCCACTTGATAGGTAGCTATTTCAATGTAAATTAAAATTATCTTTTCAAATTAACAACAGATTCAACAGTGGAAAACATCGGGATTAAGAAACAAAAAGTTCAACGAAATGTGTCATCCTTCAACCCGCTTTGTGGGAGGATTAGTAAAAGTCCTGAATTAATAAGCCGTTTATTATTATGATAATCCTTTTCATTATATTTTCTATTAAAAGATTAGATTAGTACAGGTTATTATAGCTTTTAGGATCAAATTATTTAAGTTATATTTATTTATTGAGATATTAGATTAGGTTCTAAGAGGATCAAATACAAGATAGAATTTGAAATATTTAGTAAAATTCATTATTAATTAAAAGTGGTATATTTTACTAACTCAACAATTGTTAGATTTAAATACAAATTCAATACTTATATTTAGTAATAAATCATTAAAAGGAACTTAAACCCCGGTTCGAACGTAATTGGCTTGATTAATTGTAGCCTTATCGGCCTCAAATCGAGGTGTAATTTATTAATATTGAATAATAATATTAACTCAATTCCCGAGTATTTAATCGAGTTATTAGAGTCTGTAAAGCTTAGAAATTTATTTAAGTAACTAGTTCAACTTTTAGTCTGTCATTAGCTTGTTTTGTAAAATGAAAAATAACTTTGAAACTTGACTTAAAATTTGTTAAATATGTACCTACTAGTATTTATTGGATATAGATTTATGTTTACTTATATTATAAAGCTGAAGAGTGTATTTGGTTGTTTGAACGCGTAAATCTCAGGAACCACAGGTCCGATTAAAAAAAATATTTCAATTTAACACTGTCCATTTATCGAGGAAGGCCATAGGGTTATAATATTATATCACCTCATAGGCTACATAGAATCATCACGCTAAGACCTCTATAATTAAAGGTTTTTTATCTGTGCTATTAAATTACTGCGCTGAAAGGAAAATAATACGCAAGGTCTAGAAAAAGCTCCACACATTGGTCTCAGCCATTCTATTTTTTAATTAGAAATAAGACGACCACACAATACTAATTGCACATTATACTATTGTTATAGAAGCGTTTTAATTAAAACTTACTTTTAGGGTTCCGTACCTCAAAAGGAAAAAACGGAACCCTTATAGGATCACTTTGTTGTCCGTCTGTCCGTCCGTCCGTCCGTCCGTCCGTCTGTCAAGACCCTTTTTCTCAGGAACGCGTGGAGGTATGAAGCTGAAATTTATATCAATTACTCAGGTCTACTGTCCCTTGAAGCTGTGAAAAAATCAAACTTCTAAGCCAACGCAATCAAAAGATACAGCCGTTTATGCCGCAAATTTTCGACACTTGCAAGGGAATCAAAACCTACAGGGTGCTTCCCGTGAACTCAGAATCTTGAAATTTGGTACGAAGCAACGTCTTATAGTATAGATAAAGGAAAAATTACGAAAACCATAAATTTTTAGTTACATCACATAATATATATTTTTTTAATAATTTTAAACTTACTACCCATTTCCTCATAAACGCGTAGAGGTATTAAATCGAAATTCATACCAAATACTCAGGTCTATAATACCTTTAAGCTGTAATAAAATCAAACTTCTATGTCAACGCAATCAAAAGAAACAGCAATTTAAGCTGCATATTTTGAAACTCGCAAGTACTCGCAAGGGAATCAAAACCTAAAGGGTACTTCCAGTCGACCTAGAATCTTGAAATTTGGCATGAAGCAACGTTTTATAGCACACATAAAGGAAAAATTCCGAAAACCTTAAATTTTTAGTTACATTACAAAATATATATTTATTTTTTAATAAATATAAACTTATTACTTTTTTCCTCGTGAACGCGTGACTCGATTGTCGTAATGAACGAACTTTGTAAACCTTGCAGGTTTTTACGGAACCCTCGGTGCGCGAGTCCGACTCGCACTTGGCCGGTTTTTTACTTTTAATTAAAGAAACGTCCAAGTACTTAAATCCTTTTGTGTATTTGTATCATCTTTTTGTTGAAATCTTAACGAAGAATAATATTAGATTTTCAACGACATTCGCATGGGGTTTTAATTAATTTTCTTGATAAAATAAATATAAAAAATGTTTTAGTGATAGAAATAATACTAATGTTTTTGTGTTTAACTGTTTTTATTAAATTAAATTTAAATTAAATTAGTTATTTGTTCACTTATTTTTGCCAATTTCATAATATAAAATTTTAAACCGTACAATATCACAAACACTAAAGTTATCTTTCGATAAATATCTATACGTTGGCAAAAAGCGTGGATATAACCTCGTCTCAAAAACAGGTCAGTGTCCTCAAACAATTATTTCCAAAACGTCGTTCTGACTCACCATTACTGATAACTATCTCATAAATCATATAACGTGGAATACGTATCAATCATCCCATAGCCTTTACACTATACCTTTTGGGACGAGGAATATTTCCACATTTACATAGTCTGGACCTTAGGCTTGGGTCCACGATGTTTTATCTAGTTATTAATTTACGTAGTAAATTATTGAAGGATAGGTTTTGGCAAGGATCAATTACATATAAGAATATGAGTGATTTTGTATCTTTATTTATGTAACTGAAGAAGTGTTTAGGATATTCGGGTATTTAACTATGTAGATCTCTATGTAGAACTATGAAAATTATAACGATTAAAATGGAATGCGAAGATTTTATTTTACTGTGGTAAAACAAAATCTACAAAACACAGAAAAAATATTTTCAAGTAACTATTCATTTGATTTGTTTGGTTTTTTAATCACAAATGACAACTATTTATTCTGACTAAACTGCTGCAAAAAGCATGTTAAGTACTTGATTCTTAGATAGTATCTTATCGAAAGTCCGATTCAACTTCCGTTGGTTAGTTAATAGTTACAGTGACAAGCTGTGATTTATCATCAACTAGTTACCTCCATTGAGTGAAATGTTTCTATTATTTTAGTCAGTTTTTTTCGAAAAAAAAAAAGAAATATCTATACTAATATCATAAAGCAGAATAGTTGGATTGCTTGTTCGCGTGAATTTCAGAAAGAAATGGTTCAAGAACCACAGGTCCGATTTGAAAAATTATTTCACTGTTAGTCCATTTATCAAGGAAGGCTATGTACTAATATACGTATATCTGCTAGTAGGCTATCTAATACCAATAGAAGCGAAGCAATGCGGGCAAAGCCAGGGGCACAGCTAGTAATACTTATTTTTTCTAAACGGCTTGCTTTATTCATTCTCTATCAAGTATAATGTTCGCATATTCGTGGAGTGTTGACCTTAAGGCGAATAAGGAGTGGTTCGTATTATGATAATCAGATCACGTCGGGGCCTTTTAGATATGGTATCCCTTACAGAGATTTGAATAGATCCAACGGTACCTATGTTCGTGTAAACACCGCGGCTTATGAAAATGTTTGGTTACTGTTGATCTTTTGATATCTCTGTTTTGATGTTTCACGTGAAATTGAAATATTTTCTAATTTCACTGAGTAACCAAGAGTACACTTAACCATTAGGTAGGTACTTTGTGAGTGTGAATCTTGAGTTATTGAATAGAATTTAATAGAATAATGGCGCATGGATTTCAATACAATACATTAGAATAAATTACATTTAAAACTAAATACAGATTACTTTTGGAATAAATGATTAGAAATTATGTTTATTTTACTAGCGTATATTTAAACTACATAGTTGGGAGAGCTTTCTTTCACCATCGATTAATACCTGTTTAATAGTACCTTATATTTCCTAATGAGTGAATATATTGTCTATATCTTACTGCTTATACCTACAATGTACTGAAATGTTATTCATCGATTTTTTTAGGTAAGTAATTATTTATATTCGATACATTGCATCGGCATTACAGTATTGTAGTATATGTATAAATCAATTTGAATACATGAAAGTGTTTCAGACTAAAGTTAAAATGATTAAAAAAGACAACAATACACAGCAGACGTAACCTATTAAAAATTAACAAAAAAATGAATGGGGCTTCATTACGTATTCCATTGAAATGGCTGTTTACTTGAGATCAGTGTAACCTTTTAACGACAAATGAGTTAACCTAATGAAGGCAATTTAAAACGTTTTTTGGGTTCCGTACCCAAAGGGTAACACGGGATCCTATTACTAAGCCTCCGCTGTCTG
The DNA here is from genome assembly GCA_907164665.1 of Colias nastes. Lineage (NCBI taxonomy): Eukaryota > Metazoa > Arthropoda > Insecta > Lepidoptera > Pieridae > Colias > Colias nastes. The sequence goes on from CAJQZM010033667.1 coordinate 54,679, forward strand.
TCTGTCTGTCTCCAGGCTGTATCTTATAAACCGTGATAGCTTTCTAGCTGAATTCATCATTTTAAAGCATCATTTGTGAAATTCAGCTTTCTAGCTGAATTTCACACATGATGTATTTCCGTTGCCGCTACAACAACAAACTAAAAATAAAAAAAAAATAAAATAAGGTCCCTTAGTGCGCGAGTCCTACTCGCACTTGGGGCCGGTTTTTCAATTATTAAATGAGAATATTTCCAGATGGTTCGCGAATCTTACTCTAATAAGTGAACTTACGTAATTTGTTGAGTACCTACGATGAGTTCAGGGATTAAATGGCTTTTAGAGTAAATGACGACTCGTTAATTATTGTGATTAATAGTTCGTGTTTGTGCTGTTTCACTTTGTGTTTCAAATATGAGCTATTTTTGATAGGATTTTAATTTCAAGATATTATGAAGATAATATGATTATCTATAGCCTAATTATTAATGATTGTTTTAATTATAAGTCTAGAAGGAAAAAAAAACATAAGTTATCTCAACAATATTTATATTACCATGAAATTTAAAGGCTGAAAATTAAGTAGATAACTAAGCTTTCAAATCTTGAATATGTTATTATGAAATGACTTTTGGAACGCTGGATATAGGCTTTATTCTATTATCTAATTCTCTATCTCCCGCCTTAAGCGCCAAATTTACACATACTTTTGTATATTTTCATACCACCAAAATAACCAAGAAATAGCTTCAAAATAACAGTTTTTTGTTGTTCCGGTTACTGGTGTACCGTGATATATCGTAGCTTATACCTGGGAAGAACTGGCAATAAATAAGGCTTAACAGGTAAGACGCTGAATCTTGAATGTTATCGTAGACTAAATAACAACGCTTTTAGTTCCTTATACTAGTTTACTTGGTTTATTTTAATACTTTTAATATACGGCTTATAATGCATTCGATTTTGCTCCTTCAAGTAAAATAAAAACATTTGATTTAGCCGAATTTGAATTTATAAAGAAGCAGTAACCAGCTGTAAATATTGAAAATATACCTAGATAATATTAAAAATACACTTAAAGTATTATATTAATATTATAAATATAAGAATAGTGTTAGCGCATTAAAGAAAATGTGAATGGAAGTCGAATTTTCTTGCATAGTTTTGGTAGTAATTGTATGGTTTTGTTTGTGAAGAAATTTTTAGTCTATGTCTATTCGTATCGTCTATATAAATATTTGCAATATATGTATATAGTACAAGCTTTCCGCCCTCAGCTTATTTTAATGAATAACCCGCATAGTTCCCGTTCCCGTAGGATTTCTGGGATAAAACCTATCTATGTGTTAATCCAAGTTACCATATTATATATGTGTGCTATAAATATATAATATAATTTCATTGTAATCGGTTCAGTAGTCGTGCCGTCGCAGAGTGGCAAGTTTATCGGTATTTTATCGGATACACTTTGGTGAGTGCGCTGCGGAATTGCACGATTTAATTCCGCCATCCCCGTTTTTCCATCGATCGTCGAGGTGCACAGACTCTAGGCATCGCCATATGGTGGACGTTCCATGTACCCGGACAAAGCGGTTCGGATCGACATTCTTCATCCGAACCGCGAGGGACTGGAACATGCTTCCTGAGTATGTGTTCCCCGACGAGTACAATATGGGGGTCTTCAAGCGTAGAGTGAACGGGTACCTTCTAGGGAAGCGCGCTCCATCATAGGCCACATCTCAGCTTACCATCAGGCGAGATCGTGGTCAAGCGCTTCCCTATCACACAATAAAAAAAAAAAAAAAAAAAAAAAGTAGTATTTGGGTGAAAGAGTAACAAACATACACACATACACATACATCCATCCTCACAAACTTTCGCATTTATAATATTAGTAGGATAGGATAGGATAAATTAATACGAGTTTCCGTACATGACGATGTTACCTACTCGTTTCCTTTTAAGAATTTTTAGAGTTTTTTGGTGTGAACTGATTTTTACAGGAAGTTATATCAATACATCTCTGAGATATCTCTTAGGAATATCTGAACTAAATATAGTTGGAATCCATTTTCATTTCACACAAGACATTTGGTTGATTTCTATAAGGAACAAGTTAGTATTTCTTTGGGATTACTAAACAATAGGTTTTTACATCATTGTTATTCACTTCATTATTAATTTTCAGAATTCCAAATAATAAAATAATTAAGATTTTTCTAATATATAAGATTTTTGCTACATAAATTGTATTCTTGTCTCTTATATATAAACTATATGTTAAATGCGATGAATTAGTAAACAACTTTTAAATTGAAAATACTCAAAAATGTAATAACGAAATAAACTGTCTAGGAAAAAAGCATACATATAATTTACAATCAGAATTTTTTGTCACTATCAAGTATAAATTAAGAATCTACATTAACAAATTGCGAGAGACGTACTAACGCAGGTATAAATTATTACTAAACTACGGTTACTGTTTTAAACAGTTTCCATACTATCTCCGATTAACTATTTAATCTCTGAACTACAACTTCTTATAATTATTGCATGCTGTCGTATGCAGCCTTCATCCTAGTTTTATTTAACACAGAAAGAAGAATGTATGATATTTTTTAAATGCAATTTCTCTCTCGCCACTCCGATTTATACTGGGTCAAACATTTTGAATTATGTTATAATCAGTGTAGTCTGAAGTTTTCTGAACATTTTTAATCAATCATTAGTCGTGTTTGCGAGCTTTTTATTCGATAAAGTTATAATTTTAATTATTAAAGGAGTACTTTTACGAATACTAGTTAGTGTTTGATTAAAAGTTGATCGAAATTGTGACTTAAAACAAAATAAGTAGGATAAAATTTTTTATTAAGCTAACAAGATACTCAGAGCAGTGCATTGAAAGTATTTTATACAAAGCAGTGAAAAAGTATATAAATATAATAAGGACATACATATTATATAGGTATTTTAAAAATACAATTGAAAATGTAGGAATAATATTGTTTTTCTTTAGAATAACTAATTTGTTATTGATTTATATCGTTCGTTCGTTTCAGCCGTGGGACTTCCACTGCTGGACAAAAGCCTCCCTCAAGGATTTCCAATACGACCGGTCACCGGCGCGGCGGCCTGCATCCAGCGGCTGATTTTTTTTTATTGATTTATATATTCAGGTTCAAACTCTATCTACTATTACAATGTAAATTTGCTAGAAAGTTGCATAATTCACTCAAGCGTTTGTACTTTACTTTGAAAATTTTGCGAAAATTGTAATATACATATGAAATAATTGGCGCATAGTGAAATGAATCCTAAGACAAAAGACATATTCATCGGGAAAATTTTCCAAACACTGAAATATGTTGGATTTTGTCTAAAATATTGTAGTAGCAACTTCATGTCGTCCTTTTGTCTTTCATCTGCAAAATAATATAATTCAAAACTTTTTAACGTGACCTATATGAATAAAGATGGTTCAATCTACAAATATGAAATTATCATGTCATAAATTATAACCACTCTCCTTTCAAATAACTTGACCAACTTTCATAATTTTTATATAGAATATAGAAGTATATTCTTTCTTTCGAATAATTATAAATTATACTTAACTTACATACATGCGTCTGATGTTATTTTATTCGCAATACATATCTGAAGACGGTTTATGTCCACGGAAATCACTTCGAACATGCCTCCACAAAACGCAACAATCACTATGTAGTGTATCATACGTATTCCTGATGCCAGTAGATTAATATTGTCAGCATCTGCTGAACATCGATTTTTTTATATTTATTTTTAAAGTATAGAAAAAATCAGGCGTTTTCCGCCATTCCGGGGCGACGCCTGATCCTCCTGATGCCTGGCCTCGCGGGTCGCCTCGGAATGGCGGAAGACGCGGGTTCAAATCCCACCTCGTGATCGAATAAATTCTAATCTTTAAAAGTCATAAAACACTTAACAAAATCATTATTTATATTTTAATTGAAGTATTTAAGTATCAATTATTAAAGTCGACATCTGTATGCAGAGAAAAAATTGTATAAAACACTTACCTCCATAGGATAACGTCAGCAATGCTTCATATTCTATACAGCATATATTTACCAAAGAAAATACTGATAAGGAAAGAAGCTGAAAAAAAAATACCCATAAAACCGAAATCCATATGAAAATGAAAATGTATAGTTTTAATTATTTAATGATTTGTTAATAAATAGTAATTAAATATCTTGTGGTAAATAAGTAATGCTCTCATTTTACCATAAGTTTAAATGGTCTCCCCACATCCTCAAAGCGATGCTGAATCCTCTCATTCGACTGGATGGCTGCCGTAAGATTAAACATCGCTGGATTTAGCAACTCCCGTTCTAATTTCTTGATAAAAATTCGAAAACGGAAGGAATAAAGAGCAATTATTAACATGGGTGATATACGGCCAATATGACCGTACACCCTTAACAACATAGTAACTAGAATTGATATTTCAAAATGGTACTTTGAGAAAACGAAAAATATAAACATAGAAGAATAAAAAAATGATACCCAAAGCAGATAGAAAAAGAAGTATCTAACTATTTTCGAATAAGCTTTCTTATATCTCTTGCTGTCTATTTTTGGATCGAAAACATAATAGTTTAATATATATTTATCCTCAGTATAGATTGAAACTAAAAAATATATTATGTATTCACAAGATCGAACTACAATATTTACTGAAGGAATTTCGCTTTTATAATGGAAAGTTAGGTACATTAAAGCAAAACAGTAAAGGAGAAACAAGTACTTGATGAAGAAAAACTTTCTAAAAATCGGCAAATCGCAATAAAAACCACATAAAATTCTTATATACATTAAAGATTGTATATTACAAACAAATTTCTCGGACATTTTGTTAGGTACACGATAGGTTTAGTAAAATAACTCTGGAAATGTATTTTCAAATATTACATTTTTTAAACAACGCCTGTCTTCAAATGCGTTTCATTTTATTGAGTGTCTCATTACTTAAAATTGTGCTGATATCACATGCACCTCATAATTATTTTGAAAATAAAAATTTAAACAAAAGTAGATAATCCATATAGTGATTTTAAAGTTTAATTTATATAGTCTACAGTTAATCTAAGATCTTGAAAAAGAAAATGGATTAGGTTCATATAATAATTAATACATAGTAAAAACGTAATGCAGTAGCTCACATAAAACTATGTCACGCTAAACCTATTTCCCATACCTATAGGATTAACGACACAAATTGGAGAGATGATGTTTTCTAGCCCAATTTGTGTCGTTAGCGCGTTTAGTAGTTCTGGTTGTCATTAACAGTAGAAGGTATTAATAATAATTAATGAAATCCAAAAAGAGGAAAAAAAATTTATTACACATACATAATATTATATTTTTTCGACATCCACACAAATAATTACTAAAAGCGTAGCCCAGTGAAAAGAGTTTGGGTACAATGCATCTACGTTTTTGTACTTTTATTGTTTATCATTTGCGAAAATTGTAACATGCATATTAAGTAATTAGTACTTAGAGAAATGAATCCTAAGGGAAAAGATATATTCATCGGGATAATGTTCCACACACTGAAACGTATTGGATTCACCTCAAAATATTGTAACAGCGCCTTCATGTCTGCCTTTTGCCTTTCATCTGTAAAAAAGGATATATTATATCAACTTTAAAGTGTTAGAGCGAGCCAGTTTATACAGCGTGTCTCAAAAAAGACAGTCTAGCGGTGGCCCATAAAATCAAGTTTTTTTTTCAATTATTCACTTCAATATGCCAAGAATTGAGAATAAAAAAAATCCTAAAAAATAAATTTGCTTCTAAACTACAAAAAATTACACAACATACATATTACATGTGGGTGATTAGTAGATTATTAACAGGTGCTCCACCTCTGGGCCACCATTTTACCGTCTTTCCAGGGACACCTGTATAATATGGGAGCCCAGCACGCTTCGGCACGAATTGGGCCACTTGCATCGTGGGAGGTGTAATCTTGAACTTAAAAAAGTAGTTTTTATAAGGTAGAGTCAAGGTGTGATATTACTTCTTCCCCACAGAAGAGATGGTAGAATTTTTTATCGATCGTCTGTGGGTGTGAAGAACTAATCCTTTATTTTGACATCAAAATTTCTGAGATAACAAAGCCAAAAAGGTGAACCTCCTCCTTTTATGTTGGTTAGAATATTGATTAGTTATATTAAGCTTACATGCATCCGATATAATTTTATTCGCCAAACATAGACGTAGACGATTCAAATCCTCTGAAATAACTTCAAACATGCCTCCACAATAGATTATGATTAGTATATAATTTATCAATCGATATATCGCAGCAGCAATGATCACAAGATCATCCGGTTTACCTATGGACAACATTTATTTATTTATTTATTAGATTTAATTCAGGTGACAGGCAATAAATTGTACAAACTCATAGAATAATTAATAAAAGACGTTTTATTTTGTTAATTATACTATACTAGCTTTCCGCCCGCGGCTTCGCCCGCTTTGTCTAAAACCTAATAAATCATAATATACTAAAACCTTCCTCTTGAATCATTCTACCTATAAAAAAACCGCATCAAAATCTGTTGCGTTGTTTTAAATATTTAAGCATACATAGTGACATAGGGACAGAGAAAGCGACTTTGTTTTATACTACGTTGTGAAGTAGAACAAACACCCTTAAAATAACTTTTTAGACATACTCGTATAAAAAAATAATATATTTTAAGTCTAAGTTTAAGAACCAAAATTACACATACCTCCAACGAACCTTATCATTATCTGATATTGTAGACATAAGATATTCAATAAACAGCATATAGATAAAGCAAGTATCTGGAAAATAAACTTTTATTATAAACATTTATGATAAAATTATTTATATTTGTAAATGCTTATATTCACCATCAGTTTAAACGGTTTCCCCACGTCCTTAAAACGTTGCTGAATCATCTCATACGACTCGATAGCAGCCTCTACATTAAACTTCGCTGGATTTTGCAGTTCCTTTTCTATTTTGTTAGTATAAATTCGAAAACGACAGGAATAAAGAGCTATAACTAGCAATGGTGCTATACGGCCACAATCAGCCATAAATCTTAGTGAAGATCCAATCATAAACGAATAAGAAAAACTGGATATTACAAGGGACAGGATTATTAACATTCCATAAAATAAGGAAAACAATAGACCAAGATACCAAAAAAAATATTTCAGTATTTTTGAATATGTCTTTTTATATTTCATTGTGTCGATTTTTGGATCAAATACAAAATAGTTTAAGACGTAGTCGTCTTCGGTGTAGAAAGAAATTAAATGATAAGTGAAATATTCACCAGAACGAGTTATCATATTGATTAAAGGAATAAAATCAGTTCTCGAATTGATGGATAGGTATGCATAACCACAAAGGTATAGTATAAATAGATACTTGATATACCAAAATCTCTTCATGATCGGCAAACCACAATAGAAACCGAACAAAATTCTTACATACATTATTGATTGTATTTTACAAACATATTTCTCTTTCATTTTGTTAGGCGGTTGTTCTAGTAATGTTAATTAAAATAGTTTCGTAGTGTGAAAGTTGGTTTTATTGAATTATTAATATTAATATATTTTCTAGATTATGCTTATCTTCAAATGTGTTTCATTTGGTTGAGTGTTTCATTCAACTATTATAGTGGTGATAATAAATACACAAGTACTATTAATTATAAAAACATGAAAAATCGAATATCTGCTTTTTTAATAACCCATGTTACAATGTTAATTTATACTATTCAGCCAAAGTAATCTATATAGAGATCTCGATGATCAAAGAAAGTATGTATACAAGGTTTAATGAAACGCAGAAATAAAACCAAAAAACATTTCTTATAAAATAATAATTTAAATTGAGAAAATACTAAATCGATATAAAAACAGACTTATTATGAAAAACATTTAAATGAAATTCGAATATTTGAGTAAATTCTATATTATTCCTTTGAATCTACCTATGCCAGTTATTTTTTGTTCATAATTTGTGAAAATTGTAACATGCATATAAAGTTCATGCTTAGCGAAAGGAATCATAAGGGAAAGTGTGTCAGATTCACTTCCAAATATTGTAGCAGCGTCTTCATGGCTGCATTTTGTCTTTTATCTGTAAAATAATATTATTACAATCAGTGTTTCCGCTGATATAAATGTAAGTTATTTTTAAACAGGGAATTTGTATCAAAAACCTATTAGTTTATGGGTTCAAGGTGTATATTTGTAGATCTTACACGCATCTGATATAATTTTATTGGCCAAACATAGTCGTAAACGGTTCATATCCTCTGAAATCATTTCAAACATGCCTCCACAATAGGCTATAACTAATGTATAGTTTAATACACGAATCACTGAAGAGAAAATAAACGCATATTCAGTTGATTTATCTGTGAACAAAGGAGAATGGCGAAACTGGGCCGAACTGTTACAGAAATCATAATATATTTAAAATTCATTCATAATAATGATATTTCAATTCACTATTAAGGTCCATTCAATTACTATGAGATAGTTTTGTTAATGCCTACTATGAGATATGGTTTGGTTATAAATATTACATTTTGTAGAAAATGCTTATCATATAATGTCTTTCATTTTGTAGAGTGTTGTTAAGTTAAAAGTAAAAAGGTAAAAATGTATAAATAAAACCTTCATTGTCCATTACACAATTTATTTTCTCAAGTATGAAATAATGAAAAATAACAAATTTACAAACATTTTCATAGATGTTTAACATTCACAGACATATTAAATTCCCAACTCAAAGTAACTAAATATATCGAGTGAGACATATAACGATTGTAAAACGACTATGTATTTGTTTCTTTATTATTCTTAATAATTTGCGAAAATTGTATCATGCATATAAATTAGTTAATGCTCAGAGAAAGAAATCCTAAGGGAAAAGTCATATTCATCGGGATAATGTTCCACACACTGAAATTTGTTGGATTCACCTCAAAATATTGTAACAGCGCCTTCATGTCTGCCTTTTGTCTCTCATCTGTAAAATAATATTAAAATCATTGTTTCAGCTGATAGAAATGCTATATTTTATACTTTTTTAAACAAGGAATTTGTAGCATAAAAATTATTAGTTTCTAGGTAGTAGCTTACACGCATCCGATGTAATTTTATTCGCCAAATATAATCGTAGACGATTCATATCCTCTGAAATCACTTCGAACATGCCTCCACAATAGATTATAACTATTGTATAATGAAATATACGAAATGTTGCAGCAATTATAAACACCAACACAATTGATTTATCTGTAAACAAAACACATTTTACACGAACGTCATAAAATGAGATTTAGATGCTGCAACTATAGGTTAAACTGTGCATCCTTTTTGAAAAGAAACTTCTGTAGGCGCGTTGGGAGTAAAATTTCAACGTTGCGACGTGGCAATATCGTCACTTCATGGCGACGATTTTGATATCTTTGAATCTTGCCAAAGAAGTTTCAATTCTGAGACGTGTGCTCGGCATACACGTTCTTTTTTCCATTCCAAACAACAAGGATAAGGGTAAAACAACTGAACTACAGTACAAGCATAGCGTGTGTATTCTATCAAAATAATATTATGATATGAGCCAAGAGCAAATTTTGCCAATTTCTTCTGGGCTGAAAACGGGTACAATAGTTAAGACAAATGTATTATTAAGCATGGTGATTGTCAAGTACAGATCCATTGGTGGGTCAAATGGAGACCTTGAAAGTTCATAAAAAAACTACATTCGCTTCCTCCGCTTTTGAAAATTTATCAGGTAGGTACTATAGAAAACCATCACTCTCTAGATACAATGTTAAAGCAATTAATGTTGAATACTTTTGGCTAATGCAAGAAACAGAGCACATAACACATACCTTCCTCCACGGAAAGTCCTCAATACTATTTGATATTGTACACATAAAATATTCAGTAAACAAAATATTGACGCTGAAAGTAACTGAAAAAATAGTATAGGTATTATTTGGCACACAATCTTAAAAACTGACAAATATAAAGTAAAGAACATTTCAAGTAGAAAAAGATAATATTAATAATTTTACCATAAGTTTCACTGGTTTCCCCACGTCCTCGAAGCGTTGCTGAATCCTCTCATACGACTCGATAGCTGCCTTTACATTGAAATTCGATGGATTTTGCAACTGCCTTTCTATCTTGTTGGTATAAATTCGAACCCGATAAAAATAAAGAGCTATGACTAACAAAGGTGATATACGACCACAGTCGGCAATCAACCGTAGGGAAGATCCAATAATAGACGTATACATAAAACTGGACATTATCACTACATAGTATAAAACAAAGTCGCTTTCTCTGTCCCTATGTCCCTATGTCCCTTTGTATGCTTAAATCTTTAAAACTACGCAACGGGTTTTGATGCGGTTTTTTTTAATAGATAGAGTGATTCAAGAGGAAGGTTTTAGTATATAATTTATTAGGTTTTAGACAAAGCGGGCGAAGCCGCGGGCGGTAAGCTAGTAAGAGAATAAATTAAAAATGACATAATATAGCGATACCATTATGCCAAGGTAGCAAATGAAATATCGAACTATTTTCGAATACGTTTTTTTATATTTCAAACTATCAATTTTTGGACCGAAAACATAATAATTCAAAACATACTTGTCTTCAGTGTAAAATGAAATAATAAAAAATGAAAAATATTCTAATGATCTTATGATGATATCAATTAGAGAAGCACTATCAGTATGAGTTTGTATGTAGATTATAAAGTATACATTTACAAGTGGGTAAAGAAAAAATAGATATTTCAGGAAGAAAAGCCTCTTAAAAATAGGCAAAGAACAATAAAAACCACAGAAGAGTCTTAAATTTGTATCTTACATACAAATTTCTCTTTCATTTTACTGGGCCACTGTTATAATAATGGTATTTCAATTCACTATTAAGGTCAAATCAATTTATGCTGTTATTAATGTAGAAGTTTAATATAAATGTTACATATTCTAGAAAATGCTTATCTACCAATATTTCATTACTTTGAGTGGTCAAATATTGTGACTCATAACACATACTCGTAATTATCAAAAATACATACTTTTTAATATCAAACACACAAAATATGTTTAAATTGGTTAACGGAACAATCGAAAGCCCAGATTTGCTCAATAGCATAATGTTTAATGTTCCCCGTTCGATTCCCAGAAAGCCTATCCGAACTTTCAGCGTTCCAACTTGTAGAAAAACTCTCGGTTCAAACTCGCCAGTATTTCGCTTATTAAGAACCTACAATGAATTCCTCACTAAAGTTCCGAACCTTGATATTTTTCACGATACTTTGCCAATGTTTAAACGAAAACTGCACAGATCATATCACATCACATTGAATTAATATATTTACGTTAGTTGTATAAACCATCCTCATTGACTACATTTTTCTTGTAATGCTGTGTACATCTATAAAGCCGGGTCCACATTTGTATCAAGTAATCGTATCCGTATCAGGTGTATCGTATCGAGTATGCGTATCCTAAGTGTGGACGCCCATTTTGACCATACCGTACCTTTTATCGCGTTTTTCGGTTCGGCCAAAAACCATACGATATTTATATTATACCATACGTATCCGATACGACACGTATCAGATACGCGGTTAATAGCGATCGGGGTGTATCATGATACGGAGTGTATCACGATCGCGATCATTTTGCGTCCACACTAGCAAACATGATACGAGTCGATGCTACGCGACGGAGATCTGAAACGCGAAAATGATCAAGAGTGGACCCACCTTTCAATGTCAAGCATTAGAATGTTCTTACTTTGTATTTATTATTAAGGAATGATGTATGCGCGATCTGTCGATGTACCCAAATAAATAAATAAACATTTTGTCTATTTCAAATAATGAAGGTTATATAAACATCTCTCCAGCCCAGTGCAATAAATATAACCATTTTCCGTTTATGCTTATAATGTAGTGCACATTGATTCACAATTTGGGCATATTAACAGCTAATTCATTCACATTTACACAATAAAAAATAAAAAATAAGTACATATTGCTTCACATATTTAAAAGAAAGAAATTTCGTAACATTATACGAAAACCATTGAACTCACGTCTCTCGAAACAGGAAGGCATAGGGGAAGTCTTATCGAAACATAGCAAAATAATAGATGTGCTTGACTAAGAATTAATTATAGACAACCCCATCAGGCACATTCTATCAAACTTTTTTAAAATTGAAACAAAATTGGCCTCGATCACACTGGCGAAGGTACCAAAGGCCCGCGGAAGACACGCACAACAAAATTACACGCATGCAGATATTTTTTTTTTGTTTTTCATTCACTCTTTCTTTCTTGTTAGAATTTCCTGAACATTGCATGGAAGAGGGCGCTTACTTCTGACATACAGGTGTTCACCTAATCTGAGAGTAGGATACTTCATTACTACTAGATGTGAAAAAAATGGCAATAAAGAAATTTATTTTTTATTCTTTTGTTCCCATCGTCAATTATCCTTTCTTCAGCTGTTATCCTTTTAAAAAGGTCAAGTGGGTTACTATCAGACGAACCACCAGCTCGTCCAACAATAAAAATTAATAACTTTTAAGAGTACGTAGTGAATATTTATGTCAAGACACTTGGAGGTATTTCTTTTTTAATTAATCGGTTCATTTGAATTTTGAATATGAGAAATGGGTTTCACAAAAAAATGCTTAGTCGTAACGTTGATAGGATAGTGTAATGAAATTCAAATAGAAAACAATATTTATTTATTACACAATTATTCATTTTATTTTAGCTTTGAAATAACAAAAATTATTTAACAAATATCCGCACAGATTTTTAATAATTATCCATAGATAAAAATACCTAACTAAAACATATCAAAATAATATAATCACTCATGCTTTTGTTTCTTTATTGTGCATAATTTGCGAAAATTGTAACATGCATATAAAGTAATTAATGCTTAGAGAAAGGAATCCTAAGGGAAAAGACATATTCATTTGGAAAATCTTCCATACACTGAAATGTGTCGGATTCACCTCTAAGTGTTGTAACAGCGTCTTCATATCTGCCTTTTGTCTTTCATCTGCAGAACAATATGATTAATATTTTACGTTTTTAAATAAGTGTTGTAAAAGCGGGTATTTTTAATGCAAAATAGTTTTGAGATTTGGTTTTAGTACACTTTAGAGAGAACAAGTAAGTCACCTTCGAACAAAGGTACATCGTGCCGTTTGTTTGTACGCGGAGCGCTTGGCCACGCCCCCGTTCGTGTACGTACGCAACGCCGCTCGGTGCCTTCACATGGACCGTTCTCGTGTGAACCGCGCCATTGTTGTGAGCGGTCGGTGTTTTTTTATACTAATATTTAAAATATCAACGTGACAAGTGACAACCCTGCGCCTTGCAAGTTTAGGTACCATGCGCTCTTTAACGCGGGGGGTCAGCTTACTTGTTCTCTTTATACTATGGTTTTAGCTTACATGCGTCCGATGCAATTTTATTCACCAAACATAGTCGTAGACGATTCATATCTTCTGATATCACTTCGAACATGCCGCCAAAATAGAATACAATCAGTGTATAATTCATTGTACGAAGTACTGAAGTGATGATAAGCGCATATTGAGTTGTTTTATCTGTGAAAAATTATATTTTACTTTTTGTTAATGACAATAAAAAGATAAAACTAACTATTTCCAACACATTTTTATGACTTTACTGGATGTTGGTTTACTAATGTAAAAGGAACTTATGGTTTTGCATACGCCGATTTCTTAAAAATAGCCATAAAGTGCATACTCATTTTTTTTCTATTAGATAAATTCTTAAAACCCTATGTGTACATCCCTAACTTGAAACCCGACCGTCATTTCAGGATATTTTTCACACACGGCCCGATCTGAGCGCTGAGACAAACGTCAAAACGAAAAGGAATAGAATTCGCTAGCGATACTAATTGTCATAAGCGTATGATATTTCGCTAAGGATTTGTTCACCCTACCAACGACGAAGACGACCACAAACATAATTTTCATCCAGTCGCAATTTAACAAAATTCTGAAAAACACACTTAAAAATAAAATATAAGATTTTCCTGTCGTATTGGTGTATGGAAAAAAAAATTTAAGATCAATGGATAAAAAATAGGTTTTTCGTAGAAACGGTGGCTCCTAGAAAAAAATGTATTTAACCTTTTTTATAGATAATTTTATGATCTACAATTTTGGTTCCAGGTGATTGTATGATAAACTTACCGTCTCGGCAAAATCGCAAAAAACCTATTTTTTTATTAATTGACCTCGAATTTTTTTTCTTTGCGAGTTCCAGTATGACGGGAAATTTTAATATTTTATTTTGAACGAATTTTATCTGGATGTGAATTTTGGTCGTTGTCGTCGTCGTCGTTGATAGTGTGACCGAACCATTACTAAAATGTCATGAGCTTATGTCAATAATTAGCGATAGCAGTTTCTATTCCTTAGCGTTTATTCTATTCTCTGCCATTAGTCTCGGACTACTGATCCCTTTAAGCTTTCGCTTCTGTCATCACTCAAAGAGGTCGTGGGTTCGATTCCCACGCAGGGAATTTTCCCTCTGGCTCTCTCTGGCTTGGAAAGCAGTGTCACTACTAACCAAGCCAACCAGTCAGTCTAATTTACCAACGTTTTTTTTAAACCACTAAACATTCTTTGTTTCCGTGTGGTTTTTAACTAGACATAAGTGTATTTGAATAAAAGCTCAAACTTTCGTCTGATGCAACAAACTTTATACAGAACACATACCTCCATAGAAATATTCCCATATTACTTGATATTGTACACATAAAATATTTATAAAACAAAATGTTGATGTAGCAAGCAACTGCAAAAAA
>CAJQZM010033672.1:0-16926 GCA_907164665.1 Colias nastes
GGCTTATATAATTTTTGTTGCTTTCTATTTTGTTAGTATGAAAATAAAAATTTAAAATAATCTTATCAAGACAGCGCTATATGTTGTTGACAGGAATTAAATCTATTTAAATTAGAGTCATTAAATTTTAGTAGGTAAGTAGAATTTTTGGATTAAATTATAAAAAAACCAGATGGTCTTGAGCGCGGAGACCGAATCGAGAAATTTTTGTTTTTCATTCCAAAACTGTTGCGAATTAATAAAAACCAAATCCCATATATTCTAACACCTTATCTAACACCTATTTTTTGTTATTAGAATTTTCTATTTATGTTTTAAAGTTTAAACTTTTGGCAAATTTGTAAACAAATTTTGTTTTTCAATTAGGTGCCTAACTACCTAGTTTGCATTTAATTATAATTTTTATCGTGGGCGGTGTTTACTGGTGCCCGCTGTGGGTGCCCGAATAAAAAGTTCCGATTAGGTATATCTTTTCAGACTTGATAAAACTTTACATCCCAAGGAGGATCATAATATTTTAAAATCGGACACCGTTAATTAATGACTTAAAAAATATTCAAATTCAAGGTCAAAATAATAACAACAAAGTGTTCCATAATTGAAGAATTTTAGATGCATTTTATTTTCCTTCTTATTGCTGGACTTTTATCTTTGAAAGCGAGAAGGATGCATGTATCTCGCTCGCTCTCATGTAAGCAGTATGTCCTCTCCCCGCGCGCCGCCGTCGTTTATTTCCTCGCGCCCGACAGTTTGGCGCGGCTACCCCGCCTCCGCCTCGCCTCCTATTGACTTCGTTTCCATTATAGCTGTTTGATATAAAAATAGTTTGGAAAATCCAAAAGTGCACGCCTCATAATTTTTTTTTAATAATTATTTATTAATTATTATTTTTGTTTATTTAATAACAATTAAACCACATCGAATCAGACCCTGAAAAATGAAAGGGTTCTATTCCTGAGCATACTCAAGCGTAAGAGAAAAAAAAAGACTCGATTAGTAAAGTATTTCGGTCGCTATCGTGTTAACAAGAAAAAGGATCCGCACATACAGACACACGGACGTCCAAGACAGAACTTTTTTAAACTGTTTTTTAACTAGTTTAAATAACAAAAATGACATCAAAAATATCATGAACGTTAAAAATAGTGTTTTTTCTTAATATGTGTGTGTATGTATTATCTTACAAGTGCAATGTATGATACATAAAGACATTTTAAGTTTGAAAAATCAGATGTTTTGCGCGAAGTGACAGTAGTACCCACCTCAACGCTTCGCTTATGAGGCGTGCAATAATGTCCCATTTTTTAATATCACAGATGTGAAAATGAATGTAATTTTAGATTATAAAATTGACGATTAGATTAAGATATATATATTTGAATATGTTTACGTAAGTAGGTATATCGTTTGTACATTAGGTATTTTTATACATATTGTATATGTATACATGTACCTAACTATAATATTCAGTCCGAAAAGTTTGATATTCTTATTATGATGTTATAATTAATAATAATTAATTGTTTGAATCATTACATTTCCTACAATGTACATAATAATATTTATTATGCATAATATTATGGTAAAAGATGTTGCCTACTCAATGAAAAAAAAATGCTTATTACTGTTTTTTTGTTTAGGTGGTAATACACCATTTCTTAAAATAATACATCAAAGTATTTTAAATATTTATTTCTTTGTGTTTAAGATTTCTAGTGGTCATCAGAACCTTTTTAAAAGAGAATTTCCCATACTATCCTGATATAATTATTACTTTATAAATAAGTAATCCTCTTACATTATTCAACGAAGAAAGGATCAGTTAAGTTAAGCAGTTTAATTTTTAAGTACAATTATAAGTTAATGCAATAAATCGTTATCGCTAGCGTAATGGAAACAGTGCCGTCGATTCTCAGTAATCGCACCAAGTCGTAAACAGCCCGCTGTGGCCTCGCGCTTCGTTACGATCCGTGTGCCCACCAATAGCACGCAAGTTTCGCGTCATATAGCGTCATATTCGACCAATAGGACGTCGAATATTTGACGCTAACGCTAAAAATAGCTTATCTGAGTCATGGAATAAAAGCAGTGGTTGTTTCTTGACAATGTTTAGAAACAAGTGGAACGCCGAGCGTAGTGGACGTGCGTTTTCGCATGAGAAAGTTTTGTTCGTGTAGTGAGTTCAGTGATACCGAGTGATTCGGTGCTAACACATGGTTCGATCCGGCCACGGGATGGAGACCACTTTCTACGACGAGCAGTATCCCCTCAGCGGACCAGTGGAGAATTTGAAAAGATCATTAACATTGGATTTGGATTTCGGCAGAGGCAAGCGGGCCCGCGGCCCGCCTGTGCTGTCGTCGCCGGACTTGCAGCTGCTGAAGCTCGGCTCTCCCGAGCTGGAGAAGCTGATCATGCAGAACGGAATGATCACCACCGCGACTCCGACGCCCGGCGGGCCGGTACTGTTCCCCCCCGCGGCGCCCACGGAGGAGCAAGAGATGTACGCGCGGCCATTCGTCGAGGCGCTCGACAAGCTGCACCACAGCGAGCCCGCGCCGCTCGCGCCGCACTCGCGCATCGTGTACGCCGACCTCGACCGCCCGCTCGACCGGTACCCCACCCCGGTGGTCAAGGACGAGCCCCAGACCGTCCCGAGCGCCACAAACTCGCCCCCGCTCTCCCCCATCGACATGGACTCCCAGGAGAGAATCAAATTGGAACGCAAGAGGCAGAGGAATCGAGTGGCCGCCTCCAAGTGCAGACGGCGGAAACTTGAACGCATCTCGAAGCTGGAAGAGAAAGTGAAGTTACTGAAGGGCGAGAACGCGGAGCTGGCGCAGATGGTGGTGAAGCTGAAGGACCACGTCTCGCGGCTGAAGCAGCAGGTGCTGGAGCACGCCAACGGCGGCTGCCACATCGACACGCACTTCTGAGCGCGCGCGCCGCCCTTCCCCACATTCCATGCTAGTCGCGCCCGCTCGGACGCAGCATACAAAGCAATTTGTGATCTTAATTTTATCGTGTAATATATAGTTAACTCTAGTGATAAGGTGATAAATAAAAGATGCTCTGGTGTTAAGTCTGAGGCGGAACCTCCGCTCGTTCGAAGGATGTACTTAGCGGTTCACGAGTGTAGCTTCCTTTGTAAGTCGCAGTTTTATCGTTTTCCTTGTATCAGTATTGCGTCGTCTCATTTAGAATAGTGTAGAAACTAGAAAGGATAATCGTGCAACGTCATTGGACTGCAAACTGAGCGAGACTGATGCGACGTTGCCAGCTCTACGTTTATTGCTTCCCGCACGGCGCACCGCTGTGGTTTCGACATTTCGAACCGCCAAATTGGAATTTCCATTGTTCATTTGCGTTCGAAGTGACCTGACGGCGCGGTTTTATAATATTTTTGTCGTTTCGCTTTGCATGATAAACAGATGCACAATTTTACAAACTGAAAGAGAGGGCCGATTTGACAGGGCCGCAATGGTATTGGTGCGATAGAGAGGGATATACGGTAGAGCTGGCAACGGCGTATCACAAGTCACGAGCGGATGTTCTGCTAATTAAAATTCCGCCTGCGCCGCCCTCGCGGAATGGCGGCCATGTGTTCGGCAATCGGACGTTCCGAATCACGTTTTGTTGCACAAGGTTAACTTTTTCATCGCTTCGCGGCGCCTCGGTGCCTGATGAAATAGTTGATACATGCTGGATGATTACAAAAAGCTCGTGTGAAAGACTGATCGTATGCGAGACCGAGTGAGTTGTAATTTGTGAGTGAGATTTATGAGTGTGAGTTCTTGTACGTTTCAGAACTGACCCGGTGCTCTTTAGAGGTCTTGTAACATGAGGCCGTCCGATTTTGATGGATGTATGAAAGCTGAGTGAACGAATGAGTTTGAATAGGATGGGTACAAGTGCGATGTATTTATTAGTGAGAATGGTTAATTATTAGAATCAAGTAGCAATCTCGAGTGCCTACGCTTTGTAAACGGAAGCCTATAACTACGTTTTTATTGTTTTTGTTACCATTTAAAATGTGCTACAGTCAAATTGTTCTGTACCATTGTCTTCTTTAGGTACTTTAAGTAATTATACCAACTAACAAGTTGAATTGTTATTATATATTATATTGGGGGAGCTCGTCTGTAAATGTTGTTTAATATATTTGTGAAATACGCGATAGTCTGACGAGTGAACCCTTTTGTATTATTTTTATACAAAAAGATTTCAGAATGTTAACAATAATTTGTAAGTTTATAAATGATAAAGAACAGTTATAACTAAAATAATATATTTCTATAAATTTAACAAAGTATATTGTTTTATACTGAACATATTGTATGATAAAAGAATGGAGAGAAATAAATTATGAAGATTATTATACCATTTAATATTCTCTTTTATTTATCCCAATTATTATGTTTTATGGAGCTGTTGAAGATTGTAAACATATGAAAGCGTCTACTGCAAAGTAAACACAGAGAATGACACCATTAGTGTTATATCACGTAAGAAATACGTATAACGGTATAACACCAATGTAAAAATAATGGTGCTGTAGTTCAAACGAATTGATAATAATAAACGTCATTACTATTCATTATTGTCTATTCAGAAATCACGCCCACGCGGCCACGGCCCACAAAGTGTGACGTGAAAAAGAAAGTGACAGACGAGTCTGAGCCAACTGACATTGAATTAACTTACATTTCTTGCTTGCATTATGTGACGCAATTATAAAGAGTAAAAAAAGAGTAATGTCGACACGTTAGTTTTCCCTGAAGCATAAGTAGGCCAAAATATTTTCTGAGAAACTATAAAGTAGGGGGAAAACATTGATCCTCAACAAGAAAAAATACTTAGTTATCCATGTGCATTGTGCATGTATGCGAACGAACGCTATTAATTTTCTTTTCAGTATTTGATTTAGATTTTAGTGTACATATTTTATTGGTTCTGTATATTACGTCCATTACGTACATTATGTGCCTATTTAGTTTAGTTTGTAATAAAGGTTAACGGACTTTTGGGCTGACATAACATGCACTGCTTACCTAAATAAATAGGTACCTAGTAAAGTTTATATGTAATAAGAACATAATGATTATTATACTTACATACTAGGTATTGAAATTAAATATATTGCGCATTCGGCCTGACTGTCAAAATGACGTTTCACGCATAAAGGCAAATTAAATAATCAAAAATTTATTGTGTTCCATATAATATGTCCAACGATCTTCATGTTGCCAAACAAATAAGCGACACCAATCGCATGTAATGCTGCTTTGCGGTTAATTATTTATAATATTCCATGTTTACGATAACATTAAAAATTATGAAAGCGTGCGTCAGCTGTCATTTAATTATGATTAAATTCGTCATAAATGTCACGTTCGTTGAACACAGTTTGTAAACATTTCAGACCAATGATTTTAGATAATGTTTTAGATAAAAATATCTATAAATATAACGAAGGTCACTCATGAACATCGGTGCCAAATGGATTCAACCGGACATCCGAATACCAGATGACGTGACGTGATTACTTATTGATAATGGATATGATTTGTTTGAATTTGTGTGACACGATTCTCTGTATTATGGTAAACAAAACAATCAGATCACTGTAACAGTGTGTTGTAATTCATTCTAGAATTTTCCAAAATTAATAACAGCAGGCTTTGTTTTTTAAACGTTCCAAAATCAAAACTATTTATGATCATGTTTTGTTCAAGATCGGTATTTTATCATAAAGGATTGTATAATTTAAGTGATCTTTATCTACCGCTAACACATTCATTTTTTTTATTTGAATCTGCAGATTTACAATATGCAAAAACATAATTTTTTTTATTCCATCATAATATTATGTTATTTACACAATTAATGAAAATATTTTCAAATCTGGCGCGATTTTAAAATCAAACATAAATATAGTAAGCTCTTAAAAGTTTCCATGACACCAATTTTATGGAAAATTTCAACAACCTACCTACCACACTGCGTCTTGACTTGTTTACGATTTATATAATTTTATTATGTACTTTAAATTGATGGTTTAATTTATAACTGGTTAATTGGCTAGGTATATTTTTTTAATCGTGAGAATGTAGGTAGGTACATAGATAACGGATGAAATTAAAACGTTGATATTTTTTTTAATTAGTACATTGGTACATGTATGATTTTAAGGGAATTATTAGATCTAGGGCACAGGGGCTCAAAAGTCAAGGCGGATTTATCCTTGAATAAAACAAAATTAGGTTGATATCAAACATTTATTTAATCGCTCAGTCCTCTTCTTCATGTTGTATCGTGCAAGAATAACTTATTTCATAATCTTTCACAATTTTAATTGCTACTTCATGCTTGTGAACATAGAAGCCAGTTTTAAACACTAAGATTGTTTTGAGGAAAATCTAATTTGTATGAAATTTGGGTACCTGGTAATACGTATACATATAGGTAGGTACTGTAAAAATTAAAGTCTTGACTATACGTTTCTGTAAGGACGGTTAGCCGGGCTCTGCGCAAGTAAAACCACGGGATCCTGCTAGTAAAAATATCCGTTTTAGGTCCCCTAGAAAGTCCTAGATTTCATTGATTTATATTCATAAATGGGTCAGTGCAACATGTAGTTAATATGGGCATTGTTATACATTTAATATTTACAAACACTCGTACGTCTGATGTTATTTAAACAATTATATTTTCAATAGCGAAGGAACGCTCTTTGAATGTTTATGAAAATACAATCTATTTTATTATTTTAAGAATGGCACAGTGGTTTAAAATGTATTTTTAGACGTATTATAATTCTCCAGGACTATAGACTTTATAAGCTGATCGATTGTAAGCTATTGAAAGTGCCTAAAATCCTGTTAAGAGGTTCTTACTCTAACTAATCTGCCAAATGTAACAAATTCAAAATAAGCCAAAACCGTTGGCTTGATTTTTGAAGTGAAACCACAGAATACATAATAGTAGCTAAACGCTACAGAACGGACACTCTCCGCCTCCCCCCCAAAATTAAACACTTACCTCACCCCGCACGATCAGCCTAAAAATGGTCCGCATTTTTCTGCAAGGACGATACGCAACGAAGATTGACAACATTAATCAAATTGACTTAAAGTAATTTTATTATTTTGGATTTGTGATTATCGTTTTTCGTAGAAAATGGTTAGATATTGTGCTGTTTACGGATGTATTTCATCAGAAAAACGCGAATTTTTTTTACGCTAGTCACAAATGTGCCAACCATAAAGCGTTAACCGTTAACACACACATTTGCAGTCTCTACAGTGTGACTGTCAAAACGATAATTTTGTATGGAGTGTCCGGGGTGTGGTGAAACGTTACGCTTACGCGTGAGTGCGTGACATTTTTCCGTTACGCGCCATCTTTTTCTTATCCCTACCACTCGTGATTCGACGTATTTCTGTAAAGTTGCATAATATAGTAAATTATTTTTTGAAAAAATAAGGTCATAAAGAAGTTTCACTTCTTACGTGTGTACACTAGTACACGCACACATTTTTTATAGGTGTCACACATATTCACAACGATTTGAATGAACTTTTTGTTATATTACTATTAATTAAATCTTAATGGATACAGTGCGTATATACAGGCGTATATATATATACACTATACAGCCATCAAATAAAAAAAAGAAAAACCCGTAGACAATATATACTTTTCTGACAATAGTGTTTGGAAGCAGTCCAAGGAACCTCTGCGTGCGGTCGGTTTCTCTGTACTGGCTACCGACAAGCGGTGACTCATTGGTAAGTATGGTAGGTAAGAACACAAAAAAAGTAATGTGTGGACAGATACTAATAGGAGTTGGTAGAGGCTTGTAAAGTAGGTATACGTCGGCTTTAGATGGATTATTATTAAGTTGTACCTATTTTTAATATTTTTTTGGAAACTACCATAATTTCTAAAATTATAAGAGCTGTTGCTAAATGTTGGTAGGTTTTAGAGATTTGACGATATCACTGATTAAGTATAAAATATTAATATTTATACAATGCGATAGGTAGTTAGTTACTTAGTTATATGAAAAAAAAAAATATTTCATAATTCTTAATGAATTTCAAACAGACTTAGAATTATTACGGTTTAGCGATTTGGGGGCTAGCTACATTTCATACAATTTTATCATAATTTAAATTAGATTTAAGAAGTACATTGACGTCACAGATCCCAATAATAGAAATGTTATGTAACATGGAACGTACGGTAATGTATTGTATTGGAGATTATTTTATTTTGTATCGACGACACGTGCGGCAGCTGGCGGAAAGCCAAGTATACAATTTTATTTCTTTAATTTATATAATAAAAGTATATTTTCACATGTTGAATTATTCAATGCACATCCTTTTTACATTTTCTATCTTTCAATTTAATTGCTTATTTTTAAGTCATAATTATGATAATAAAAAGAAGCTGGTTGGTGAAGTCTTTATTTTTCTGCTTCTGTAATTTCATGAAAACATTAATTTGCTTTTTAAAAGATTTTATACAATATTAAACTATTAACAATAACGCAACGTAATAACAAAGTCGAAAATGTACATAAAGTAAGTAATTTATTGCTGTCCCACAACATAAATTTGATTGAGTAAAAAGTAAAAACAGTATTGCCATTCCTAAAAAAAGTGTCAACGTTCAAATTGGCGCGCAAACCTTACCACTAACCACTTTCACGAATTTCACAATGCAATGCAATGGCGGAAAGCGACTCCTGACACACTTTCTTTCATTGTTTACATGGCTGTGTTTGATTTAAACAGGTCCATAGAGAAACATAAGGAGATAATAATAATCCGCATCTCAAAAACGGTTCTTTGACTTTATGGCTCGGTGCGCAAAGGACTAAAATAACGAACAAAAGAATTGTTTTCAAATATTATGCAGTTATTTAGTAAAACGTTGGACTGAGTGGTTTGGACTGATAATAACTGGATTTTGAACGTCGGTTCAAAGAGCAGAAATAATATGTCAAGTTCAATTTAAATATAATATTAACATTAGTAATAATATCATCCGTTGTACTAAATATAATAATATAAGCTAATAATAATTACTAATAGTAATTAATTTCTACAATTTTTAATAGGTATTATTTTAATCCATTAATAATTATAACAAGCGGTATTCCTTTATATTTATTTTGCGGACCTCTACTAGGACAAATTACAATACAGGGCATATTTAGAAATACATAATTACACATTAGACCTTAATTTTACTAGGACTGCTCTTGATTTTTTAAGGAATATGTAGGTAGTACCTATAAATTAAAATAGAAAAGCAATCACAGGTTCACAGCATTCCATAAGATTTTTCAAACATACCAGTTCCAAATTGTTTCCTATATTTGTCATGTAGGTCCTTCATAATTTATTTAAATAATAAAAGTAGATAATCCAACGCTATCTGTGCACACGCTCTTTGTTCGAAGACAAAGAATAATAATGCTACGTGTTATAGCGCATGTGTGCAGTGTCGCGCGTGCATGTGTGTGCGTACGATAGAAATATTACGATCGATAAAAAACAGGTGTTCTGTTTAATTTTATTGTAGGGTTTCGGTAGGAGGGTTTTCATATTGTTATCTGACTATAGCAAAAGATGGTTATGATTTAAACATTTAGCTACAGACAGACAGACTGCAGTGTTGTTGGTCTTGGATTTGGTCGACTGTTCCAATAATTTCCGAAAAGTTAAATATTATGTAGGTAAGTACATAATCTTGTTCATCCATTGATATAGGTCTATATGTACCTAATACATGATAGTTACTCTAAGTCAAGTAAGATGCAAGATATCTTCACTAAACAGAAATCTTTGAGCGCTTTTTTGTGAATTTTTCTTTCTTGTCAATATTGTCATTTAGATACAGAGTAATAAAACAAGTAATTTTTACCATACTTTATTAGAGTAGGGATTGAATGGAACGCAATATTTTTATTGTACCTACCTCGAACAAATTCACCAAAGAAGCAAATCCCTCCAATTATTATTACTTATTTTTACGAATATTCTCAAAACCATAACCAAGTTACACGAATCATTAGTTACTGTATACGAAAATACAGAAATAAATTAATAAAGCACACACCAAAATGGCGGGGTGTCATTGACCCGATTTAAAGAATTTTGGACAAAGAATGGGGAGCCATCGCTTACTGCCGTTCTGAGAACGTTCCTTACCATGGTATAATCTGGTATAATAAATTATTAAAGAGAATTGATGGAAGTGGGCGTTAATATGTAATACAAGAATTATATTTAGAACATTATTTTTGTAGCCTCATATAAATCAACGGACGGAAATTTTGTGTGTTGTACCGTGTACGTAGGCGAAGCCCGAAGGTATATTAATTTTGTTTGTAGATTTAAGAAATACGATATTGTCCCATTACATGAGATTGCCTCGAGAAAAACGTTTTAATAGATTTGTAAAAGTAGATAGGTAATAAATGTTTAATATCAGAGGAATGGTTAATAAACTTTAATAAATCACCTTTACGTCTTGTCGTTGTTACTCTTTGAATGGTCGATAAAAAACCTCACATAAGATTAGCGTTTACGTAGCAGCTAAGTACTTAACTATTTAGTAATCTGTGGCACAATACGTCTGTGGTATGGTGGTACCTAACTGGTACATATTTGGAAACACATATTTTTTAATTTATGCGCCTTCGCCGACTAAAGGGAGAGCTATGATTATAGCCCAGTGTTTACCTCTCCCAAAATAACTTTAAGATTATAAAAATTTCAAAAATAATCTATCGATAGGAGCATATTAGAAGCGTCTGCGTTTTATTGGCTATATTGCCATACGAAAATAAAAAAGTATCTAAACACAAGGTCTATGAGCTAACCTTAGGAGCTAACCTTTTCCTCTGGACATGAATTTCCACTGGACAATTTTAAAGGAAAAATTGACTATTAATAATACAGCCAAAATTTTATGAAGTTCGTTTCAGGTCGAAAAATATGAGAGCTGGGCATTCTGAGTCAAGTTACTAGGTAGTTATGATTCTGTGTCTGAGTGTATGTTTCTAGTATGTACTACTACTATTAATTTGAAATTTCATTTCGAAGAAAATTATCGAAAAACCAATTGTTAATTTAATTCCGGCACTACACATAGGCCAACGCGTTGGCAAGCGCGTTGGCACATGCACTTGTCCAATGTGTAGAACGGGCGTTTGCGCGTTGGTGGTAGGTATTTGAACGTTGGCCAGCGCGCTTGCGAGCTTGCCGCGCGGTGTCGGCAACATCAAAGGACACTTGTCGCAAGCTTGGCGCACCATCCACACATTGGCCGCGCGATCAGTTTGACTGTAGCAGCGATCAGGAGTGCACGTTTTTTTCTTGCGGCGAATTAACACCTAACTTGACAAAATGGCGAACAATATGAGTAACGAGGAAACATTTAAATTTATTGAGCTCTATCAGAGTGAAAACTGCCTGTGGAACCCAAAAAATAAGTACCATAAAAATAAAAATGTTGTATGTATTAAAAGTGCCAAATAAATAAGGTTCTTGGACATGCCGTTTTCCTCACAATGTTTTACTTCACAAAGAGCATCCTACTTTAATATTTTTTTAATATGTATTATAAATGTGAAAGTGTGTTTATTTCTTTGTTTGTTACATCCATTTTGAATCCGTCCGCACATTGGCTCGAACCAAACCATACTGAACGACCTCCCAATGTGTGGATTACTCACAAGCGCGTTTGCAAGCGCACCGCCCGCGCCAGCGCGTTGGCGAATGCGCTGGCCTATGTGTAGAGGCGACATAAGAGCTAGCGCAAGCGCGCAAGAGCAACTTTTGTCTCCGCAACTATTTAGTCTCTCCCATCAACTCTATTGGCTAGTAAGAAAGTGCGCGCACGTAGCGACGCAACTTCCTATGATGGGAGAGACAAAATAGTTGCGGAGACAAATTCAAAAGTTGCTCTTGCGCGCTAGCTCTAAGTATGTCGTGGATGTGGAGTATTGATGTGATTGTATGAAAATTATGTGTCGCTTCTAGTGTCAAACTGTAGACAATGGCAAATAAATTATTGATCACTTGACTAACAATTTGCAATGTTGAGCTCGGGAAATACACATTGTATTTTGAATAAATGTACCTACCTAAGTACCTACCCGTTGAAATGTTATTTTTTTATAAATAAACGTTTAGGGCCTATTCAGTGCGACGCGGATGACCTACGCGGACGTCCGCGACGGACGGTCAAATGTATGAAACCTTACACCGCGTTCAGAGCGACGCGGAGCTGTCCGCGTCGCGGAGAGCTATCCGCGCGCGGTCGAAATCGCTCCGCGCCGCTCCTCCGCGCCGCGGATGTCCGCGGGCGGACGGTGCTTATTTCTAATGTATTTGTTCACTGCTCAGCGGACAACAGTCACGCGGAGCGGATGTAAAGTACTGTCGTTGTCATGGCGGCTGCGTCAAATGTGCAAACCGAGAGGGTTAAGGCGGAAACATACTTACGTGTCGTGGCGTGTCGTGACGCTTACTGTCGTGACGGTGAGTGTGCACACTATCGTGTCGTGTCGTGGCGTACTCTGGCGTTATTTCTGAACAGTACTTGACGAACCTTTGCAGCGTTCAAACATAAATAATGTTTTCTTCTGATTCGGATAGTGATTTTGATGAAGACCTTCAATTTCTCTTAGCAATGAAACTTCTTAAGAGCAAAAAAAAGAAAAGAAGATACTGGGTTCACCCTATAAACAGAGGGAGACAAGACAAAGGTGAATTTCATCGTCTTGTTAAAGAACTGGAGAGTGACGATGAGAAATGAGAAATCTATGAGGTCGTCAGTCATTTTTAAAATTAAAATTTAATTCCCGCTAGATATTTGCGCCACGAGCCACGCGCCAGTATAGAAACACATTTTTCTGTTGTGCCGTGTCGCGCCATAACCCCCACCACCGCTCTGGCGCAATCGGTGGCGAGCAGTCCGCGCCACGACAGAACGCGTTGCGCCACGACACGACACGCAAATATGTCCCTAACCATATTAAATGTATGAAACCGATATGCTCCTGGCGCGCCACGACACGCCACGACACATAAGTATGTTTCCGCCTTTACAGTCGATCCCGATCCGCATCGCACTGAACGACAAAATCATCCGCGACGGACGCAAAACCTAGTCCGCGTGCGGACGGTCCGCGTCGCACTGAATCGGGCCGTAATGTCAAACCTGCAGAAGTTCAATTCGAATCAGTGGTTCCTGAAATAACCTCGTTTAAATAAACAACGAATCAAACACTCCAGCTTTAATATTATAAACGAAATAGATTATAAAACAATATAAGAGACTACACACACCCTCACATAAGGCATTATTATATGTAAAACTAAGGAGATTACAATGTGTTTCATAATACATACTACCTATCTAATCAAACGACGATACATTTGTTTAAATTTAAAAAAATAAGGCCCGTCCGATTAGGGCCCTTCTGGCCTCCTCCATCCAAGCGACAGCCCAAGCCGAGGTTCGTGGTCCCCGTCAAGGGGGGACGCCCTTGTGCATGTCGCTACCAGGGTGAACCTTCAGTTCACCCCCGCGTCCGCGTTAAAATGTAGAAGCCCTTCTGGCTAACATTGAGAGACACCACACAAAAAAAAAAAAAAAAAAAAAAAATATCGCTGAATTTTAAATGATAGTGTCATATTTTATTATAGTAAGGTTAATTAGGTACTTTCATTTTTTTAACACACTCCCTCCGTTTATACCTCCCCTGTAAAATTTGCATGCCCCTAATGTAAATCAGACTAATAAAAATAAGCGATTTTACCCCATTTTATTATAAATTCTAATATGGGTATATATTTTAAAACCTTGAACAACTACATGAATTACTTTATGAAGTGCACGCGAGCTAACATTCTGCTATCTATCTATTTAATATTATTATTTAGTAAAGTTCCCCATGATTGTGGAAGGAAATCATTTTTCTAAAAATGGCTGGTAAATAAAATTGCTTATACAGTATAACGTATTTAGTTTAACCACAGACTAATAATAATATACTACGTATAACTACGTACGTTTAACTTACCTATGAAATAATGACGCTAGGTGGTACTTATAGTTATAAAAGTACATTTTTACATGTTCATCTGTCTTTCTATCTCATACTTTCTATAAAATATTCTTTACTTGTTTCGAAATATGAAAAAAGGATTCAAATATTGTCAGCACTGAGGCCCACTGACTGATTACTTCGCTCAAAGACATAAATATGATAATCGGTCGATGGACGGTCGGTCGTTACACCCGGTTAATTCGAAACAGTGTACGTGCTTCCAAACAATTGAATTATTCTTTGGTTTTCTACCATTGTGACGTAGAATGTTTTTCTGCTGAAACGGAATATTTTAATTTTCAATAGGTTAATATTTACAGGCCGCTGTTATCACTTGGGTAAAATGTACTAGTATATTGTAGTTATTTATATGCATAATTAATTACTTCACTTTGTTTTTCTTACACCTTTGTAGCGTTTCAACGCTATTTTAATTTAGTACCTATAGGTACTAAATTAATGTGTTCTTGTTCAAAGGGCGAATGTGGTGTAGAATAAACTTAAAAATTACCTACAAAAGAAAATTCTATTAAGTTCCTGTCTGCTTCGACAGCTTAGCATTTGTGAATTGTGTGCCATATATGTAATTCTACAGCCCATATTCCGTACTTCTTTATGATTTCCCACTGTATCCCTCCTTCCCTCATCTGAAAAAAAACCTGATCGTTATTTTTTATTTATTCAATTTTCTAATGTAACGAAGAACGTCTTAATAATTATAATTGACTGTTCAATTCCCTCGCTTAGAATTAAATATAATATTTGAGCAAATGAACAATAAACCCGACGTTATAAAATTGGTAGACAGCCATTGTTCAACACAATGGTGACAATTATTATAGAATTACCATTGTATTCGATATTCGAATTGTGACCCGCATGCTCATTTGCCGCCCTGTCAAAGTGAAGTTTCACGTCTGCAGATAAAAAAATAAAAAATACAGATTAAAAATTTCGAAATCCATAAGTTGGCTAAACCATTAGCAAAGATAGCCAGTTTGTAAAGCTTGCTAGCGACTTATCTAATCTTATCTTCTTATCGAAGACGTATTTCGCAACGTCGTAGAATGGACAATACAGAACCTGGAATAATTCTAGGAACAAATTATAAAACGACGATACAATATTTGATTAGTCTGGTTGCTAAATTGTTTGGCTTTGTATTATCTTGGCAATTTGTTATCAACATCCATAAAAGGCCGACGATAACAAAGCTTTTTTATGTTATATCTATAACATAATAATATTATATTCATGAGAAAGAATTAATATAAAACCACTGCATGTTAACAATTCTATTCTATGTATGTATATGTTTTTATTCCTAGGAATAATTTCATAAATTAATAATAATTATTCCACTCAGAGATCCTACAGTATCCATTGCTGTTTAAATTTATTTTAAGGGGGGCTTTTCTTTTCAGATGGGTCCTTTTATAGATTTTATACTAATTATCATGTACATTGTACGATATAAGTTGAACTATGTGAATAGGGCTTTATTGCATAAAAATCGGTTTTAAATTATTCTGTGGGCGAACAAACGGTATCTTGAACGTATGTAGATTACATTGCTATCATACTATCAAAAATTTTCCTGATTTTCCAATGAAGAGATACATTCATATTATATGCAGGATTACAACAGCTACGTAATTCATTAATTCGTAAAAGTATGTATCAAAAATATTGATTGTAGAATTATCGAATTTCTATAAAGTGTATAGGTATTTTCTACGAAAATAAAATTTTGCGTAAAGTAGGTAGGTAGGGACTTACCTAATTCGCAGAATTTCAATTTAGGTATATAGAAATAATTTGTAGTTTTTTTACTATAATTTTGCATAAAAGAAACAATTTTTTTACAACACAGTTACAATTTGAATGAATTTTGTCTTTTTTTCACGGAATTTGTAAAAAACAACAAAAACGACAAGGAAGTTGAAAATATATTCACGTTTTAGAAAGTCTTCCTTCGTTGATAAGAAATAAAGGTCAGATACTGAGTTTTTTTATATTTTTGTAAGAAATATTCAAATACATACATACCTATACATATTCAGAAAAATAGGTTCCACTTAATTCTGTTACTATAATTAACGATTTATTAGTGAACTGTTGCAATACATGTAGATTAAAATCTGTTATAATTATACTTGATGACAATAATTAATAATTTTTAATTACCTATCGAATAAGATTGTATGCAGTCGCAGATGCTTATCAGCTTTGATTGATACAAGATATGCATTTAAAAACTTTATCTAATTTAAACTCAGAGCAATAAAAAAACATAAATGAAGAACTTGTTTAAAAACAAATAAGAAAATATAATATGAACTGAAAATGTTTGCAAAAAATGTTAGAGAAAGCTGTATAACGGCCCAAGTTACCATACTGCCCTCCCACGCTTGACTCAAAAAGGATTAGGATTTATACTGCAGATATTTATAATACATGCTTTGCACTGCGGCTTTTCTCGTGCGCTTTACGTTTAGTAGGATGAATCTACCATGCTTTTGTAAAAAAAGTTTAATTAGTGGTTAATAATTATTAATACCTAGATAAGTATGTTTTTTTGTATATATTTTAGATTGAACATTACTGCAAAACTGAGCAAATCATCGGTCGTGAAATCAGACAAAGTAATTTTCTATGTTATTATTTAATTAATTATTAGTAGGAAGTTTTGAGAGCTAAAATACCGTATCGAGTTTAAATACATTTACTCCTAAATATTATTATAGTGTGAGACCCATTTGTAAAAAAGTCTTCAAATAACGATTTTC
>CAJQZM010033673.1:4806-36646 GCA_907164665.1 Colias nastes
GCGTACTGGTGTGTATGGGGGGTGTGTGGGACAGGGGTGCTGTGGAGTCGTTATAAATTGTTTTTTTTTTTTTTGAAGTGGAAATTAAATAGAGTAGTGTTTTATTTTTGGAGGTTACATTACAAAACAATATACAGTAGACCGCGCCGTAATTTAACGAATTACAAGGTACTCTTTCGTTAAACATTCGGACTATAGGGGAATCTCTAGGCCGAACTCTATAATCTGACAAATTCGATACTCCGACACTTATCTGCAAAACGATTGTCGGAATATCACGAGTCCACTGTTGCTATTTCATAAA
The DNA here is from genome assembly GCA_907164665.1 of Colias nastes. Taxonomy (NCBI): domain Eukaryota; kingdom Metazoa; phylum Arthropoda; class Insecta; order Lepidoptera; family Pieridae; genus Colias; species Colias nastes. Next base: position 5,111 of record CAJQZM010033673.1, read on the forward strand.
CTTACTTATTGAAATAATTTTGTACTTCTAAGTCATTCGTCCTGAACTGCATCTGTTAACATGGAATTACATTTTACTAAAACACAATTATTATTCCAGACAGCACAGACAACCTAGCGAGGTGGAAGGACGACACGCCACCAAACGGGAACGACACAACAAATTCAAACGAAACCTCCCAAAACTACAACACCGTGATCTACAACAGCGAAAAACCCGACATACAAAACAACAACCACGACGACAAGAAGACCTCTATCGTCACAATAAACAATAACAGCTGGATATCTAACCAATCGGATGACAGCAAGGGGTATCTAGAGCGGGACAAAGATACGATTCCCCATGATAGTAAGCGAGATAGCTTCGAATGGAGTCGCTTGGACGGTTGGAACCCGGTTATAGATCGATTAACAGGGCTACGTAATGAGAGCTATTATATGGCGACGCAGTTAGAAGCACCGACACAAGGCAGGTTGGGACATGTGCACATGGCACGTGCGCCTGCACACCATCATGTTATTATTGAAGAGGATTATGGCACTAAGTAAGATTATATTCTAGTAGTAATATTATTGCCACTACACTACAATTACCATTACACATACAAATTCAGATATACGGAGGAAAGACTGTGCATTCAAACATACACGCACGCATACACACACACGCATAACACGCATATTAATGCACACGGGCGAGCGCCATGTTAAAATGACTAACAAATGTATTTGTTTTTGACACCAAAGCCTTGTCTATTAATGAGCACTTTCAATGCATATCGCTTTCAAAAATTCTAATACTGTTTTTTTTTGTTCTATTCAAACTTATTAACGAAGTGACTCAACTTAATAATTAAAATATTTTGTATAAGTATTAATAAAGGTACACTTCCACTAGGGGCAGCAACGGCGGAGAATCCGGCAGCGAATGCGGTGGGTTCAGTCGAGATGCAGTTGGTCGTCGCTCTATGTCTGAGAAACGACATGCTGCGTTAGATGCTAAAACCACTGGGACTTATAAGAAGATTAAGGAGGTTAAAGCGGCTGGTGAGTGTTGTGTGTACTTATCTTTATGTACTTAAAATATTTCTAAGTTTGTATGTATTGTAAGTGGCATATTGTAGATTTAGCTGTATATGTGGGAAGCATCACGCTACTTTCGAGGACCATCAGGGGCTTGCCTTTATACAGATGAAATTAATGAAGGAGATGAATCCGCTTCTATTTGATACTAAAGAATAAAAATGTTTCCTTAATTATGGTACATACTACAACAGATCTTGGTGTACTCATTACTCACTTTTTGGTAAAAAAGTGACAAAAGAGTAAAACTTAATCTATGCACATATTCCAATTTATGTTTTATTATCTTATATATAAAATTCTCGTGTCACAATGTTAGTCTGCATAGTCCTCCGAAACGGGTGGACCGATTCTCATGAAATTTTCTGTGCATATCGGGTAAGTCTGAGAATCGGCCAACATCTATTTTTCATATGTACCACGGGCAAAGCCGTGGCGGACCGCTAGTTAAATAATAAGAATATATTGATTACAGCGGTACCAGTGGGCCCGGCACTAGGAATGCGCAAGTCATCTAGTCTAGAATCCCTACAAACGGCCATACAAGAGACGCAGAGGAATCCGCGCAACGAGCCTATATATGCGCGAGCGCATCCACGTAAGTTTTTTCAAATCTATCTATCCCCTTTGAATATAATCAAATCATAATAAATAAAATATAATAAGTATTTGTAACGTTTTTTAAGATCATAAAATTATGTATTCATTCAGAAAAAAAGATGCAGTTACTTATTATTTATTAAACAATCTCATTATTATAATTAAGTCTCAGCATTTTCATTGAGTAAATAATACATTTATAATGTTAAATTTAAATCTTATGATTACAATAAAACAGCACGAAAGAAATGCTGTATATAGGTCTTTACATCCAATCAAGTTAAAAACAGTTTTTCTACTATAAAAATAATATCTTTTTTGTATAAAATATTTGCCTTTTCCAGCATTAAAACACTGGTTAACGGACGACAACAACGCGCCGGAAATAATCCGCGGTTCGCCGCAACAGTCGTCGCTATCACACAAGAAACCATCTCTACTCAAGTCATTATCAACAATGTTTAGGTGAGAAAATATGCAAATTATTATATTTTGAAAGATGTTTTAATTTTTAACGTTTAAAAAGCTAAATTGCCATTTTTTTTGTAATGAACCATTTATTTAATACGGCTATGTAAAACTACTTACATTTACAAATTACAAAAATTTAACCATACGGATACTTTTTTGTTTATATCTCTGTTTGAGTAGTTAACTAAATTGAGTAGCCAATTCAAATTTGAGTAGTTAGCGTGTTTGTACAATATAACATCCAAAAATGTTTGTCATTCAGCCGTTATGTAATTTTTTATAATTCAACTAGCGTGTGGTACAATGAGAATAAAATGCAATATATTGTTATAATAAAAAAAAAACACATAATATAATTTATGTATATGTTAGGATCGGCAAGCCGCATAAGCGTGAAGACGCAGTGTATGGACGCGCAACGCCCGCAAGATCTTCTGAGAAATCACTCGCTAGAGATGAACGACGGGATGAAAATAGGTAATATTTGGATATATGCTGATTATTTCATTTTATATATGTTGTAGAGACATAAAATTAATATTTTAACATAATTTGTAATTATTTTATCATCCCTTTTCATTTCCATTTTTTTTTATTAAATAATTTTTGAAGATTTCAACATTTGAAAAAAAAAACAGAGCTCTGCATTGTTAAAAGCATTCTATTTTTTGTACTATTAAAAGTTTCTCACATAAAATAGTATACAAATCTGATAATTTTCTTCATTTACATTAAATCCACACATATTATATATTAAAACAATACATAATATTAAAACAATACACACGGATATACATGTGAAATATTACCAAAATATATTTGTTAAAATATGAAACATTCATTATAGAGAGGAGCTCCGTTCCCGCCAAAGCAGCGAACGTAGCACACGATCAGAAAGAAGACATGCACCCGCCATACAGGTAAAAAATGTTACCTTACGTTAAAAAATACAATAACTAGCACTAAATATGACTTAATTGCTAAATCATAAGATCCCAGTCAAAATCAAAAGTAAAAAATGCAAGTCAAATAATAAAATTATAGAGAAATTCGAATACATATAGTAAAAAAAAAAAAAAAAATACCGGCCGAATTGATAACCTCCTCCTTTTTTTTGAAGTCGGTTAAAGAATACAAAATATCAATTTATCAACTAAAACATGTTTGTGTTCTCAGGCAATGGAGAGTGCGTGGGGTCCAACTGGACACTACGTCAACTATGAAGAAATACAACAGAATTTAAAGTGAGTAGTTATATTCGTTTTTATACCTATATATTACTAGTGGTCCGCCCCGGCTTCGCCCGTGGTACCTACATGTTTAAACTATCCTATCTCTCAAGTTGGATCGAACTGCACATGGTGTGCGAATTTTATTATAATCGGTTAAGTGGTTTAGGAGTCCATTGAGGACAAACATTGTGACACGAGATTTATATATATTAAGATAGGACGATGTTAAAGTGATGTCCTACGAAACAGTCCTTCAAAACAGAAACAATCAAGTAAATAGTAACCCGCACTGGCATGAAAAAACAGTACAATAATTTTTATTTTTATTATTTATTTAGCGCCCGTCGAGAGAAATTAAGCGAAGTCCAAATCGGTCAAATGAGGCGACAAGTGAACGCGCAGAGAGCCAAAGCTGAAGAGGAAAGGTAATTATCATACAAATAATTAATTATTTATAATAAAATTGACCTCAAATAATTGTTATGTATTAGTGTAATGTCTATGTATTAAAATACATTATTTATTAAATAACGAATTTTCCCTAGATATCCCAAGTCAATTAATTTCCTTCAAAATGTTTTTTTTTGTGATTCACAAAACACATGCACTTAACAAATAACACAATTTAAATTTTTAATTAAAGTTACTAAATAATAATGAAAATAATAAAAAAATCACTAAAATAAACTATTAAATAAAGAAAATGACTATAAGTATAGGTATAATGATTTATTAAGTAAGAATACAATACATAATAATATCTCTTAGGGCCGATTTTTCAATGCCCAGATAAACAGCTAGATAGACTTTATTCTTCAGTTAATAAAATATTCAATTTTTCAATAGACGAATAGGACTTATCTATCTAATAACTACGTTATTTGAGGAATAAATCTATTTGCCGCTCCAACGGCCAGATAGCGCGCTATTCGACGAATAGGCGTTTGATTTGACAACTGACGCGTCAAATTTGGGATATTTTCGTATGTAATAACATAGAGCATAGAATTATTAACAATTAAGCCTCTTTCTATATAATTATTATCAATTAAAATCATATTGAAATTGATGTTTTGGTAGTATGACCATGCCATTGAAAATTTGCCGAACGCTGCCTTTATGTCGTTTCCATCAATCAAAACTCTTTACTCGAATCAAAACAACAATCAACAATCATAGAACACAAGACAAACTTAAAATGCACTCCTGACGTGAGTCATAATGACGGTTGTTGACAACTTGCAAGAGTTGACTCTTTCCTGCTCTAACCTGACTAATTTAATATGTTTGTTTCGCCACTCCGAGAGCAGAGCTGCCAATATGGAAATATTTGGTCAGATAGTTATTCATCAAATAAATCACGATTGAAAAATAGGCGAGCCGTTATGAGTTAGATAAACAATTGAATAAATCTATTCGAGGGGTAGTTATTAGACTGTTTATCTCGGGATTGAAAAATCGGCCCTTAATATTATAAAGTTAAACTCAATGTCATCGCCTACGTCAATAGAAACAATTTTATTTGCAATATCTAATATTACCTCAGTACTAAATATAGGAATTATGATTAGTTTTAATTAAAAACAATGACACAAACTTCAGATAAAATCTAATCTATACATATTTGCATAAACATAATATCTTAGGTATATCATTAAAAAAGATGTATAGAATTTCAATGAACGATGAGAAACGCATTACAAATATTCGATTCGATTTTAAACTATCCAAAATGGTAAACTTTATTTCACTTATCTAATCAGGTACTTTATAATTAGTATAATTATATGTATAGAACACAAATACCTTGCAATTATTACGGAGATAAAGACAGACAGACAAAATACAATAAAATCCTCAATAACCATAAAGTTATAATAGATCACGTTTCGCGTTACATCTGATCAATTATATTCATACTGATTCAATTACCTGACATAATGAAGTACGAGAATTAGCATTACAATACCTTTCCGTAGTTAAACGACAATTGCATTATTTATCAGTATAATTTGTCGTTCAATTATCAAGTTGTTGCATTTTATGTTCTAGTTTTTACTCAGATAGAGTAAAATGTGAATAAATTAGTAAGGAAAAACATTCTCAAGTATTTTTTCTCACAATAAGGAAATGTTTTGAACGTTCGCAAAAACAACATTAGCGTCATGCGCTTTAATGTTGGCCATAATGTTTTTTTACAGCTTTTATGACACTATACAATAAAAAATGTTCATAATAATTATCATTTAGATTTGGCACATTTTTTGTGAAAAAACGCAATGAATCACGTCAAATTTATATTATTCAAAGAGATTATTTTGACATAATACCGCGTCGAAAAATTAAAAGTCCCTAGTTCTACTTACCTGTTTTATCAGGGGAGTCCCAAGGCATAATCTTTTCATTACACATAATCTTTTGTGTAAATTACATATACAATTTTATACCAATTATACACATAGGTAGGTTGTTGTTTCAATAAATTATTTCATTTACATCTCGGGCTACGGTAGTGGCCCTGTCAAGAACAGTCGAAAGGTCGAAGGCACTTAACACTTAACTTTTTCCGATACTTTTAACACGCTTTTATTAACTTACTTGAATGTTTGTGTGTAACAGACTCTTTAGACTCGAGTTTGACTTACTGACAGATTTAATTCAAATTTCAAACTTTGTACACTCAAGAATCGGTGACAAGATAATAATTTCATGAGTTTAAGTGTGTTTTTTTTAGTTTTTTTGTATTCAAATCGCGTGTCAAGCGTTAGTTTAACACGTACGTACAATTATTTTAACGATGTCTCATTTTATTTCCCGCCACCTCGATGTCGGTAAGATGCATGTGCTTCGTAATACATTTATACGTTTAATAACCAAGCTAATTGCTAGTTATATTGTAATTGTCGCGGCCTCGTGGCTCTGTTGCTCGGGTTTGGTTTGTGTACTTTATCCGACTGCGAAGAGAAAGGTTATGGTTTTAGTGTATGTATCAATGTATGTTTATGTGGCACGCTCTGTAGTAGAAAGTGCTTATTAATAAGCTTGAGAAGCCCCGGTAGAAATTGTTAGAATCGTAAGTGTCAAAAAATACCAAATGGTATTCATTATCCTTTTTTTTTGCAAATGCTTATACTATCATGATTTAAAAATACCATTTTCAGCCATTTGTATATGAAGAAAAAAATACTTAATAAAATTTTCCTATATATGTATTTGCACTCATGCGTTTCTTTCGCTTTTATATAATTTCATATTTAATATTGTCTTCTCGGAAATATTGCAAAGATACAAATAGATCATTCGTCGAATCAAGAATATTATATAAAATGTAACAACAGCGATTCCGCGAAAAAGCAATAGAGACATATTTTTCTTAAAAAATAATGGAAATATATGTGCATGGATATCTGTAATATTCTGTAGGGACAAGAGATCAAATAAATGATATATTATACAGAATCCAATATTTCTACTAAACGTGTTCAATCATAAGGAATTAAGAAAAACTTATTACAATTACAAAAATTTATAATATTTTTTTAATTGAATACATTACGAATGAATTCATGAAATAATCGAAAATAAACTTATTTGTTGTTGTGATGAACTTAATATCAACATAATACGAAATGCTTATGATACATTAACAGCTGTAATACAATGCCTTTCCAAAGCCTAATCTATATCTACTAAATTTAATCACTTTTTTTAATCGTGCGATACTCTTTTAGCCATTATGTAGGCATGTAGCAAAAAGCAATCTTGCAATTGTGCTATTTTATGGCGAGATTGAATAAAAAGTGTTCTTTTTTAATTATTGAAGAGTGTTTTTCAATTAGCAAGGCTGGTTCTAATTATCCCTTATAATAACTTATTTAACGTGGTAACTCTTGATTTATCTTACCTATGTGTTTTAATTGTATTTATTTTTATATAATCTTTGTTTTTATTTTTTTTAATATACTTGCTTCAAACTGAATAGCACTGCAATCATTTTTAATTGTCTAAAAATAGCCATTCTGCAAATTGTTGCAACTGAAATTGTATTGATTTTCTAAAGTAAATCATTACAAAAAAAATCATCAAAAATTAAAATTAAAATTTATTCTTATTTTCTATAGCCGACGTAACTCAAGTTATTACAAAAAGTTCAAACAAGAAGATCTATATATATCCAATAAAATATAATATCCTCTACTTAACATTATTTATTTATTCAACTGCATTCATATTATGCAATAAAGATGTCAAAGAGATACATTTATAGAGTTTGAGCTAATATTGCTATTCATTTTCTCAATATATTTATCGCTTTATTTTTAGATTTGACTTCATTTTTTTGTGAATGGATATTTTTAGATCTCTACAAATACGTTTGTTGTGTTAAATCCACAAATCTATCTATTTAAAAAGCGAAATACATAATATCAATTCTTGTGCAAAAAATAAATTTTGCATGTGTATCCTTGTATGTCTTATTTTTAGTATCTGCTATTTTATTCGATGTATATGTTCGTCTTTTAATCCATGTTTGTTCGTCTCTCATATATGTTTTTCTGTGTTTTTATATTTATATTTAGTTATACATATTAAAATATAATACTTTCCAGCCGTCGCATCGTGGGGTCAGTAGTTAATCAGTCGCAGCGCTCTTGGCGCGAAACCCGACCTCACTCTACATACTACGAGTATGAAGCCGCTCCTCCGCGTAGGCCTGGGAAACTATCACATTATCACTAAAATCTTTAAAACTATTATATGTAATAGCTTTCATTGTATTGAAATAACCAAATTATTTTGATAAACGCTCGGGCGCGCTACACGCATAAGCACGCATATTCGAATTGGTTTTTTCGTCAAATGGCAACGATAAAACTAATTTGATTCTATTCTTATGTATATTTAGATAATGGTCGATAATCGATATTTTACAATGGTGTCCGGGCAGTGCTAAGCTGATTTTATTCCGGACATATAATGTGTTTTTGATGACACCTGTCTAAGCCGATTAGCGACCCATATATTGTGTAGCACGCCTTAAATTGATATAAGCCACCAAATATTTGTTAAATATTCCGATTTGTATTTATCATTCAAAACATTTAAATAGCTATAATTGGATAAGCTTTGAATCAATTTGTGATGTTATTTAAAAGGATATAGGAATAAGAAATGTAAAAACATTGTCTAAATCTTGAAAGAATTATACCTATTTTAGTCGTTTAATTACACGCCATCTTGTCTTTACCATTGAATGTAACAAACAGCGCCCGTAGCGGTGACGTTAGTTAAGTAAAATGAGATGAAACGTTATAAAATAATATTTCATTTACCTACATCATATATAAAAATTGGAGAAGATTGCTTTCATTTATTTGTGGTATTAATTTTCATATTTTTATACTTTTCCGTATTTTAAATGGTTTAGGCAAGATGGCACGCAATAGACGACTGTTCTTAATGAAGCATAAGATTCTTTTATGATTTAGATCATTAAAATAAATATTGGTTTTAGTTTATTGTCATTAATTGAAGCTCTCAGTTAATATCATAATATATTTGGTCACATTGTTAAAAAACGTTATTTAAAAAATTCCTGTATTTCGTAATTTACAACATCAATAAATCAACATCACACCTCTCGAAAGAAACGTCATATTTTAAACAGATTTTCCTCAAACTATTTTAACTTCCAAAAAATGTGTTCTCCGAAAAATTTTTTTAGAAAATGTCGAAAAAATTTTACATATGAATCCATATGTCCTCCATCATCGTTTAACGCACTTAGGTGTTTCCAAAGAAACTCGAGTGAGATCACAAAATACGGAATTTACGTAAAACTATTATTTACTTCAATTATCCGAAAGTATACATTTGCGGCGATAAACATGAAATTTAGCTAGTTGGATTATTTTTGTAGTCCTAGGAAATTTTTAATTTTTTGTTAAATAGTTAGGTCAATAGTAAATTTGTGTAGGTAATTAAAAATGTAAAAAAAATCTATTGTAAAGACTTAATCCAATAATTTGAATCCCAGTGTTTTCTATAATAAGTATAATTAGTTATGTTATTGTTCTTTGTGGCTATTATTAAAATTTGGTAACAAGTTTAAAATGATTGAGTTAGTACATTCGAGGAATTGATTTTCAATTATATTTTTTGTAATGTAAAATTACGGTTTATATATTTTTTTTTTACAAAATGGAATGTTTTTTCTTATGAATTCATTGACAGTTATTGTATTAATTAAAACTTGCTACTAAAATGTACATAATTCCAAATTGAATTGTTATAAGCTAACTGTAGGATAATAAATTATGTAAATTTAATACATTCCTACTTACGTGTAAGAATCATAAATCAAAGAAGCTTTAAAGTGTAGAGTAGACGTTTAAGCTAAGTAAAGTTTTTTTTTATTATTATATTGTATTTACGTAAAAATGTGACTGATTATGTATGAAAATTATTCATGTTTATTTTATAAAATGATGTCATTGAAATTGTGCGTTTGTATCGAAGTTAGAATCGAATGTTTAATAATTTATTATGTAACTATTCCGCCCCCATTCAATATTCGTATTCCGTCATAGTTATGTGATATTACAATAAGGTTTCCTACGACTCATCTGTTGAAATAAAATTTGTTCTATTATATTGAATAATTTGTCAATTAAATGCGAGGCCTAGAAATTTATAATTTCTCATAATAGTTTCGTTGATACGATTTAGAATAACTAAATCATGTCCTCTATTCGTATTTGTAAATATAATTCAAAAATTATTACTGAGAAGAATTTAGTGAAATAATAATATTTGTTAAACTTGACTTATTGCATATTGTATTAATTAATTATGAACAATTGTAGGATTAAGTTGTATTTGCAAATATATTATTTTGCATCTAAGTGCCCATACTGTATATAGAACATGTTTTTGTAACGTGTAAGCGATATCGATTTGTATTATATTTTTTATGTTGTATTCAATGCGATCGGCCATGTGTACCTTAAATCAATAAAAAATGATATTACAAGCAACTTTTGTTTTCTTTTTATCACCATTTTACTATAATTTTACTATTTTACTCCATTGAAGTTAAGAATTACAACTTATATTTACTATAGTTACGCAATACTCACATTCAATAAATGGATATTTTATTGGTTCAATGACTGATCTCGAAAAATAAGTTAGATAATTTAATCCTCAATGGATTAAAATTACTGAAAATAATAATTATAGATATTATTTTTTGAAAAGTAACTTATGAATTTTGTTGTCTACAAAATAAATTCCTCATTTCAATTTCGACCTGTAAAACACTTCGTTATTATCCTAATGAAAAAACGAAACGATAGATCTGTTGAAATAAAATCGGATCTCGGAATATTATATTTTAATATGTTAGCAGCTTCAGTAGGTAAGTAAGGTATGTAGTATAATGTATATGATGACGATTCTTCGACGACGACCACGTGAGACCTTTCCACATGCTTTTCGGGCGGCTAGTAGAATGGCTTTTTTTGCCAAACAGTAAATAAAACTATTTTCTTTCTATTACTATTCATTATTTACCTTTTAGAATATTTCCTTCAAGTAACGTAGTAAATATGTATATCAGCCCGATGGAACCAAAAGGACCGTTTAAAACGAACCTATTACGATATCTCTGAATCTACCCTCGCAAAGCAAGATGGCCGCCTGAACCAGTGTTTATCGCACCGATATGGCTTAGAAGGGCAAGGTTACAGCTCGCATGTCACTCGCCATTTATCTCAGCCTTTTTACGTCCTTTGTGGCGGCCTTTGTCGTCTTTTCGTGACCAAAGTCTTACATTGACATATATTTTTCAGGATTTTCCTCTAAGAAAATAAGCAGAAATAATAAATTTGTACTTATGTGAAACCATAAATTGTGTGCATAGATTACTCAGGAAGATAGCTGTTCCATTGTGGTTTCTTATAGTAGGTATAATGTTTCTGTGTAATAAGATTTCTATCATTTCATATTTTTTAAATATACTAACTACCTAACTACCAAATGAAAGATTTTTTATTACAGTGCTTGTGAGGATTACCTACGCACAGACTTAATTATTTAAACAATAAAAGTAACAATAACATTGTTATAGCAAAATTTAATTAAACAAAAACTAAACAAAAGGCTTAAAGGACGATGATTAATGTTGGCTAAAACATTCATATGACGTAGATAGCAATCTACCTGGACATTTTGAACACCTCTTAGAATTGAATTTCTTAATTTATTAAATTGATAGTCATTAATGCTATGACGTGTTTCGTTCGAATATGCAAATAAGTTGGGAACGTTTCCATTGACTTGCATTACCACAGGCATTACGTCCACTCGGATGCTTGTCTAATCTCGAGTTACATACGATTTGCGGACCCGTAAAACCCTATGACGTCAATCGGATGAGGTCGCGAGAAAAATGACATTTCTGGAAATATGGGTGGTAATTTGTAACGTCATTATATTACACGTTTGATGGTTTGTGTGGCGGTTATTTTTTGCATCTTACTTACTTGTTGTTTATGGATCCGTGGAAGTTTTTGAATCACGAGGGAAACCACAAAATTTAGTTACAGATTTTTATCTGAAATCTTTATCCCTAGAATCAATGTCATTAGCTCGGATGAAATGAAATTATAATCTAGCTAAGATATATAATTTCATTTTGAGTTGTCAAGTATTTTGGAATAACGATTGTATTATGAGTGGAGTTTCCAAATGACTTAGGTATCCAGATTTCACAATATATCTAATCTTTATATTATTAGTTATTACTGATAAAGGAATAAAAACAAAAAGCTTATTTTACGTTTAACCCATAATTCTGCCAACCAATATAATATGGCTTTAAAAATTCTGTACAAACGAAAATATGAACTTATACGCTAGTTAGTTAAAAAGTTCAAGTATCGTAACTACCCTAATAAAATTCAATACCTCCTAAACGCCTCCATGGTGGAATCTGGTTTTTTTTATCAATGATAGACCTAATTATGATCAATCTATCTGTACCGGTCACAAGTTGCACTTTTGAGTTTTTTGGAAGAAAAAAAATAAAAAGTTCAAGTATCGTAACTACCCTAATAAAATTCAATTCCCCGTAAACGCCTCCGTGGTGGAATCTGGTATTTTTATCAATGATAGACCTAATTATGAGCAATCTATCTGTACCGGTCACAAGTTGCACTTTTGAGTTTTTTGGAAGAAAAAAATAAAAAGATCAAGTTCAGTAACTCAAACTACCCTAATATAATATTTTGACAATCGATTCCTCCTAAAGGCTTCCATGGAGGAATGTGTTTATTTTACCAATTATAGACCTAATTAAGAGCAATCTATCAGTACCGGTCACAAGTTGCACATTTGAGTTTTTTGGAAGAAAGAAATATTTTTTGATCGATTGATGTGATAAACATGGGTATGTAGTATGGGGAAATTGTTTGAGCCAAAATCATTTTTTACTGCGTGTAACTCAGAAACGGTAGGATATAGGAAAAAATGATTTAGGTACAACTTGTAGATAATTTTATGGCCTTTCAACTTTTCCTTGAAAGTTTTTCTCTAACATGTACCGTTTTTGAGATTTAAGCGAAAAATGAAAAAATGGACCCATTCCCCCCTCCCCCCACTCCGGGGCTCCTCCTAGTGTCCCGGGGTTTTAGTATGTTTATTACCTAGGGACTCTTGACATGTTTCCGAAGAAACATCTTACGTTACTAACTCACGCACTCTAGACCCCCCTTGGAGGGACTCATTCAATGGACTACTGTACTAGTTGGATATTATTCTGTGCTTATACTATTTTAATATTCATTTAACAATTAATATGGTGACAGGAAAATGTTATGAATTATTGTTATTAGAGCATTAGGTATAATCTTGTTTTAAAGGACAAGATAAATCAAATAACCGTAATTAATAATAGGTACCTAAGAAAAAATATCCATTGTTAGGTCTATGATTCATAACAATGGATATTTTGTTTGAGAGAAAATTTTAATATACATAATTTATATCTGTCTTATTATTTGAACAATATTAGAAGGCAAAATGAAGTATGAAATGCTCCATAGACTATAAAACGTTTTACCCTAAGAATAAAAAAACCCAGAACCACAAATCCTTACCTTTGTGTGACATCTAATTATATGAAAGAGGTCAAGGCAAACCCTTGAAAAAGCTCATTTAAACCTACATTTTACTTACACTTCACTATGTAAATTATATGCATGACAAACCTTAGGATCTCGCCTCGTGCTTTTAGTAGGTAACAGTTGCTTTAAATAAAAATCTACTAAATAATATTATTTTGAGAAAAAGTCAGACTACATTATTTTCGCATTGAATTTCTGTCGTGTGCTGTAGATACTTTTACTGTTCTTGTATAACTACCTATAGACAGTGTAATTCTTATTTTATATTTAAAGCAAGTCGAACTAGTAACTGTCTAATTCAACCATGACTATACTCGTCTTTATTAATAATAACTAATAAATAAAATAGTAAATATCATTCGATTCTAGAAAAATCTATATCATCGATGACGATCAAGTGTGCCCTTTACTGTGAAGTAAATAGAGTTATTAATCTGACACATCCACGGATTCAGAACTAATGAATATTCACATATAAATTAGACGTTAGAAGATTTCTAATTAACGACAAGGTCTTGGCATGAAGGAAATGTTGAGTAACTAAGCGGGCACCGGATCTGGACAACCCTGTAAATAGTTAGGAAAGAGCTTTCGAGTCGATGAGTACGCACTCTGAGAAGTGTGGAAACAATACAAGATAATTGACTCCGAGCCCTTGAGTTGACATTAACCTAGTCTGCAACACCGGATTTACGGTATTGTTAACTCATAACAATTTACAGGAAATACTTTTGGAATTTACTAAAATTCCTATACAAGAAGAGATTTGTAAATTTTGTAAAAGTTTGCTCTACATCGGTTTGCAGCTAGATAGAAAGATGAATGAACTTTGAATTTAAATCACATCAGATTATATCTACAAATAGTAATAAAAAGAGAACGTTTAAGCTATATTTTGCGTGACTTATTATTGCATTAATGGGCAAGCCCGCAAACTGGCAAGCATTGAACTTTAAATAGGTAATAATGATACCGAAGACACGATGAACATCAATAACCAAAGTTTCGTAACTCCATCGTACGACTACTGGTTATTTCTAGGGCGTTAAACTGAGTCAGTCGTCATCCGATGCGAGTGTGCCGGCGGTCGGCACCACCCACCACTCCTGCACGCAGCTGCCGCAGTCTGCCGGCTCCAACACTCGCTAGTCTCGGTGTTGCTTTGCCACGCGGCCATCGCGTAAATCCTCTTGCAACGTACACCATCGCATCATAACACGAGGATAATTCAATATACGGTACGAGTTACGTGACTCCGATGTGTTACGGTCGGCTCTATCTTTGCTTAGCGAAGTGCATTACAATAGTGGATTTCTGTGCTAAAAAGCAAAGGTTGTGTTTGCGCTGAACGAGCGAAAGCGGTCAGGTAGGCTGTGTGTTAACGAGGATCTCTCTGTATAGGTGTATTCTGGTGGTGTGTCGCAATGAAAATAAGTGGTAAAATGACGAAATCTGGTTTATAACAAACTTAGTGAACGTGCTCATACACCTGTAAAATCGAGCACACGTGCTTATGTAAACCTGAATTTGGACGACGAAAAAGTGAGTGTTCATGTTTAATTTAATAGATATATTTTGTTTAAGACGTATCATCACTTAATTAAAATAAAAGGTCTATCGCCAAATGATAATGAAATCACATGATATAAAAACGTGTATATTTAATTGTATTGACAAAACGAGTTACACACCGGCGAAATGTGAGAGGTAGGTAAATAAATCCAACGAAACTAGGAATATTTTTGGATTGTTGTCGTCAAATTAGTAATACGTTACATCATATTAAATATTTACTTATGTGTAAAATGGAAATGATGTTCACAATGCGTTTCTTACCATATTTTCTGTGTAAGCATTGCCCGTGGAGCGTGTAGTAAACTGCATCAGCATTCAGCAGTTGTTGGATATTGGCAATTTACATAATTCAGTGTGCTGTGCTGGAACATTGCTATGTATCAACCTTTGTACACTATCTTAATACCGCCTGATTTAATAAAGGGATATTGTAATCTTATTGCTAAATAGCAGTATTCATAGTTGGTACGTATATACGTACCTAAGTAACCAGATGTAGATAATCATACTACCATTTAGGTTGTAAAATCCTTTGAATTGTGATGTAAATAGTTTCGTTCTTTTCTTGGCATCTTCCCAGCTGTACGCCTGTACCTACCTATTTGCATTTGTTTACAAATATTTGGAGCAGTAAGGAGATATAGCAGTCATTAAATGAGAAGTACCATTTACTTTATAGATGTAAATAAGGAAACTAGGCCACTTTTAAAAGTGGAATTAGGCAACTAATACTATATACTATCTTTAGTATCTGAGTAATAGGATAGTCATGGGGCTTATTCTCTCAGATTTTCATTGAAATCAGTTAAAACTTTCGCAATTTCGGCGGAAGAGGCGGGGAAAGTTGGTCGAATATCGCGGTAGAGCCATGTAAGTGACGAGAGGTATTTGTTGCAGAGTAGGTAAGTACTTAAGTGAGTAAACAATCCTGAACGATGACTAATATAATGTCGCGACTCTTGACGTTCGTGAAGCTCATTCAAATTGAGATTGTAAACGGTATGATGATTGGAATCTGTTTGTTCTGAAATAAGAAAAAATGCGCATACGTGACTTGCTCCTTTCCTTTTACTGTTTTATGAGAGATAACATATTTTATTCCTCTGAGATTTATTGTTCTAAAAAGGCATATTAAGCTTCTTGTAAATCCTGTACAGCTTTTCCAGTTTGTGATAAATGTTACCTACACTCTTAGTAGACTAAAAATACAAGGATACCTTTATTTTGGATCATGAGAGTGTAAAATAAGTTTATAAATTTATGACTGTAAAAGGGAAAAGAAGCTTGGAAAAGGTGTGTCTTATTTTTAGAGATCGACGACCATATAATTTTTTAAATAATAGAAAAAATTCGATCAAGAAGCGGGATTCGAACCCTCGTCTTCGTCATTCGGGCGATAGATGACAGCTAAGTAGTTAATGACAATCATACCATCTTTTTGTGACATATTAAATAACATTAGATATGAAAACAGACAACACATCTCGGTAATGAGGTAAGCTTGATGTATAATGACGAACATACGATATTGTATATTGCGAAACCAGAAGTGTTGAGAGTGCAAAACGTGAGCATGAGCCGAGATTTCGGTCGAAGAACGAGGTCAGGAAACTTCGTTATGCAGTCCAAATACTTCCGCCACATATGAAATAATAAACAAATTTTAGAAATTAATAACAATTAGGTATGTGGAATATTTATGCTAGTTACGAAACATTATCATCTGATCACAAGCAGTTGCTTTATGAAGCGTAACATACAATAAGTATATAAAGGTAAGATGAAGTAAGAAGCCGACAAATGAATTATAATTGACTTGTCAACCCTAAAAGTATAGTCATAATCTTTTTAAAATTATTCCCAAGTTGGCACTGGTATTATTGAAAAAATATAATTTAAATATTATGTATTAAGGTAACATTAATAATAGAGAGACCCTTTTAGTCTATGGTATATTTTATTTGGATAGTTAGGTATACAGACAATAAACGTGATGAGATAGATATATGTAATAACCTTAAAATAACCTTCATTACACATTATCATTAAATCATTCAACAAAAGCAAATAAATTTATAAAACAACAGCTTGTCAGGAAAACATGAGAATTGAGGAAATAAATGTCATAAAATTATTAGATGTGGTCTCTGAAATGACATTTTAAATTATTATTATTAAGTTGAAGAAATTTAGACCCTGTCTTGTAAATTTGCGAGAGAGATTGTTATGTGCACTTCAAAATTGATTTTATGATTATACAGTACTTATATGATTATAATCGTTATTTGAAATCTCATAAAGTGTATTAATTATAGAACACTTCTTGCAGATAACATAATATTTTCTAATATACCGACGCCATAAATATTATCATAACATAGAGCTACACTAATCATTACTTTTACCTGTTCCCAATTACATTTTAAGAGATATACTTAGAGTGAAACACTTCAATTGGTTTTTTAGGCTCTCAACTTTTATAGAGGGTATGGTATTCATTAATAGTGTATTAGTCAAATATACACTTAACCCTTATTAAAACGCTGGGAGCTATACTTCCCACGTCTCAGATTGAAGTAAATCGTGTTTTATTTTAATATGCTTAAACCTAATGCAGTGTAATATTTATCTACACAATCTTAACATTTCAGAGAACTTTTTTTCATGGAAACACTTTTCAGAGAATTATTACATGTCATGGTAAACACACGTCAAAGTCAGGTGACGTGATTTTGCAGCCGAAAACGACCGTTATTTTTTAGTTTTTGGTGTAGTGCTGAAAAAAAATTAGATAAGTAGATTTGAGTTCTAGCTATGTAAACTAGACTATATTACGGTTGCGTGAAACGTAAAATATGCCCAGAATCTTTCGTTTATACCTTGGTAGAGTCGATTGAAATTAAGTCTTTAAGTGGGAAGATATCATCCCAGTGTTCGTCACTGCACACGACATTCTGAAATTCTATATATAAAATCCGTGTGTCTAAAAAATCTTTTTCAGTTGGTATATGCAACTTATTTATTATTATTCGTTATTTCCTTATCAGATAATTAGAAATCTTAACTCAATACATTAGTATTTACCTATTGCTTTTATTTTGTTTTAGAAAAATGCCATGTTTATGTTGAAGTCATTCATTTTTCAATTCCCGAATTCTTCCCTTAATAAAAGAAACTTGCATTGATGAGTACTTTCACCTGCTTTATTAAAAAATATGATCTATATAATTTTTTATGATAAAATTTAATTCACAAGTGGAGTCAGGGCAACTAGCTAGTGTTTTAAAATATTGGTGTCATACTGGACACTGGGAGCTATAGTTCCCACCTTTCCAACCTTTTTACAAGAGAGAACAGATGACGGGATATATACTTCCCACCAAAAAAAGGTAACTTCCCGGAAGGGGGGGTTCCCACTAACCCCTCTTTTGTGTGTATTTTTGAAATCTACGACCCAAAATTACCCAGGAACGTATCTTACTTTTTTGTTAACCCCTCCACAGGCTCGCGTTTGAATAAGGGTTAAATCTTTCTTCTTCTCTATAAATTATTATAGTGTTATCTAATTCAAGTTTAAAGAATTTCAAAGATACAAGTAAATTAGGTTAATGATTAACGAATTAAACATTTCGGTGCAGTTTTAAATTAAATGCGCATTAAAAGCCGATAGGAACTTAAAATTTCAAATAAATAATCTACGAAGATAAAAGTATGTGAAAGTGCTACTAAATATAGTTGAAGTGTTGATAAGATATGAACAGGATCCGGACGTGAAGCGATATCTTTTGACTGGCCCGCTGCGATGAGCTTTAGTCAGAAATAATAGAATTAGGGTTCCGTTTGCGACTGAAACTTAATTAACTTTTAAATGCATAAGTAAATGAAATCGTGAAAAAACGAACCAAAAACAGCAATAGTTCGATTAATCTATACGTCTATCAGATTAACAGGGTAAGGCAGGGTAAGTAACTTATCTTCTGGTAAAAGTGTGCCTTTTTGTTAACGTGAAATGACAGACAAAAAATGGCGTAAATCTGTACACTTATGCAATATTAAAAAGAAAAAATATAATACATAGTTAGGTATATGTACCTACTTCATCGATTCACCGGTTGTCTTATTAGACACATAGATTAGTTGAATGGATGGAATAATTATTATAAGCTGTGTACTGTAATATTATACAAAGTTAATTTAAATACAATACAAATAAACTGAAGAATATTTTATGTGAACTATTTTTTAGTTGACTCGCACTTGACCAATTTTTGTTAAGCGTTGGGTCAAACGTTATCACACCGGAATCGCAGCAGCCTTAACCCAACTCAGTGAACGATCGTCAAATATGAAATCGATAATAACTGCATTGAGATTTGAGAGACAGCAAAATAACAATATCGGGTTTTTACGGGCTTAGCAATATGTAGCAATTATGCTACATGTTTCATGGTCACTAGGAAATATTATAGAGTTAAATGGACTTAGACAAAAAATATTGATGTGAGATTAAAGCGCATTAAAGACATTAATTGGATAGATATACGCTATAATTATTATTCTGCTGTCGTCAATTTATTGTCTGGGGTTTTTGAACATTAACGTCAACGTACTTCCATTACCAATCGAGATTATCAAATAAATCGAAATAGGTAGGTTATAAAAGCTCAAATAGAGTTACGGAAGCAAAAAGTAAAAATATGTGACCCTGAATAACATTAGCAAAAACTGTGTCATGGCAGCAATAAAGGAAAGAATAGGGCCGGGAATTTGGGGAATGTAGCATTTATATGGGAACGAAATTGGAATTAAAAAGGGCAAGGGTCGGCATGGGCAGAGTTTCTATTGAAGTTGTATGTCCTTTATAGATCTTCAATTGGCGCAAGATTTGTATGATGTCCTCCAAAATTGCAAGACGTTTGAAGGATCGTCTACCTTTTATTAGTTAGCACACAACATGTTAATTACTATTGTTTAAAATCATTGCCTTGAATGCTTCATGATCGTCAGCTGATTAGAAATTAAAATAAGCTATGACAGTAACCGCTCATGTTTAACTCGTATTGTTTGCCTTTTGTTTCGCACTGATGCAGATTTGCATGCGGTTTGTTATTGCTAGTGTAATAATAGAAATATATGCGAGTTTGTTTTCATTTACTATAACGTAAACCGCTCAAAGATAATGCGATGCCAACTAATTCTGTTCGAAACCCATTAATAGCTGTAGGTAAGAGTCATACAATTTATTTGTTGACAATGAAATACAATATATTTGCTAATTTACTGGTATAAATAAATTATCCATCCCAGGAAACCCTGATGATTCACAAATCAACATATTGTAATAAAAAATATTCTTAATAAAATATGGGCAAGTAATATATTTTTAACTGTTGCGATTGTGCTCTACACTTGTCTTGAAACTGAAAGTAAAAATAAAGTAAATGAGACGACTAAGATTATTTTTAAATAAAAATTGAATAAAAGTCCAAATAGTCGCTTTAAAAATGTCTACTTATAGAATTAAATGAATCACGTGTGAATTAATGAATTTACTTGGAAAAAAGGTTTGGGAAATGTAGAGTTTAGCCGTTTAATTTAAAAATCATAATAATATGTGTAAAATATTACAAAACATAATATTATCATAATTAACTAATTTAATAGCATTTTACCCATTAAATGAAGCCGAAATAAAAATTATGAATTCATCTACATTTGCATGAATTTAGTGACCAAATTAACTAATTTGATGTTCTTGGCAAATAAATATTAAATCTGATCAAACCCGTATACTAACTATAACTTGTAATAAGCAAGTTGCTGCATTATTGTTTGTTTTTTACAAACGCTTGATTTTTAAGCAAGTTTTATTCTAAATCCAGATGTTTAAGCAACACAAACAGGTATAATGATGAGAAAATATCTCACGTGTTCTGACACCAAAAAAACAGAGAAGTTACAAGTTGCTTTCGAGAAACTTCTTAACAACAATTCGGAAAAGAATGTTTATTTAGGTTCACATATAGGTCTCAAGGTCTGCATATCTCTAATCGGTCACTGATAAGCTGATTACCGAATACATAACGAGTACCTACGTCGTTAGATATGCCACTGGCAATCGATTGATTTCGGACATACGGTTTGAAGTATTCACCTAGGAGTGAAACTGGTCCGCTAAGAAAATGCGAATTGGCGGTATTTTCCTATGCTACGCTCCGCTCGGGTGGTTTCGGTAGCTCTGCTAGTGAAAACAAAACGTCACAAGAGCGATTGGAGGCGGCGCGCGACGGAGCCGGGAGCCGGTCGAGGCAGGCTATTGTGTATTAGTGTGCCGGCAGCTGGCGACTGGCAGCCAGTCGCGGACTGACGCGCGCAGCGAACGTCTCGCAATTGTGTCGATTTCACCTCCAGCTATAAACAAATCATAATATAACAGAAACCTACCACGCGAATATAACGTATCACTTAGCGTCCCATCACTAATGCGGTCAATATTTTTATTCAAAATCTAGACGGTTGCAGTGAATTAGATACCGCAATAATCGTGCTGGGTTAAAAGGTGTATTTTAGTGTTCTGTGTTACGAGTGAAAGGTGATCTCTTGCGGTTTTGTGATTTTGTGACTGTGTTGTGACCAATTGGCACTATTTAATTGGAAGTGAGGTCCGATATCCACGCATCTCGGGGAATTTAAGATGACTTAAGCTCATCGGAGCTGGTCCGGTACAGCGAGGCGGAGCCTTTTATTTCTTCAGCTGATCGTACATGATCGTTTAGTGTAGGTAACGGTCATTTTTTAATTTTGCCGCTCTATTAAAATGTTTAAATCCAGTATCGTTTGAAATCAACTGTATCAATCAATTGACTTGACTTGAAGTCTGATCAGTCGCAAACGCATATTTCCACAAATGAACATTCGCTCCATAATTTAGTCAAATTTAATTTAAAATAGATGTCTCATTTTATTTTTAAGACAGGTCAAGCATAAAATATACAAGCGTAAATATAATTCACGCTTAAAAAACCTTCGTCAAAACTTACCTTACAATTAGAATTGTTAGAGATAACAAGTCACAAGCGACACTCTGGTAGGTACTTGGTAGGCTTCTTTATACCGCATTTCTCTTTGAACCTTGCGCTTGCCAGTTAAAAATGGAAGAGGATGTTGGAGTTAGCGCGAAATTGGATAATCCAATTTAATATTGAAATGTGAAATTGGGTTTCTCATTTCTGGATCCATTTCACTTTAAATAATACAAGGAGACCGATGGAATGGATGGAATCGTTACTATGGTGATATGAGCTGGCATGTTAGTTATGCAGGGATATTTTTATCTGCCATTAGTCAGAAATGACGCTGCGTCTCTGTGGTTGATGTAACCACAGCACAGAATGGAACCTAATTATTTATTGCCTGGATTATTCAATATTAGCCATAGAATGTCAAAGAATTAATTTGCACATGAAGGTTACTATTTTAACGCTTAATATACTAATTAGCAATTAGTACTATCTTTGATAAATGGCAAATTCATGCATCACTGATATGACACTGAACATAATAATATGATTATGATACACTTGAAACGTATTTTGTATAAAAAAATCGTTATTAAAATCAAGAACCTATGCTTTAAGCATTTTGCTTTAACCATTGATTAAACAAGATAAGAAAATTAAATAACTGAAAAAGCAAAGTATCTAAAATTCTTATTCACACTTCCTTTTATTTGTTTTTCATTCCCATAATATCACTCGTTAATATCGAGATGGATAATTTTTTTTGGAATTTGGCGCCGAAGATTTGATGTTATGACTCTTATGAATATAATATCACTTATCAAGATGCACACGTCACTTGAAAAAGCAAAACCTCCTCTCTCATACAATCGGATATAAAATCCACAACAGTATATTTTTGGTACCTCATAAAAAAATAATTAGACAAAAATTATATAAAAAAATAATAATAATTACGCAATGGCTATATCAACGAGTAGTACAAGTATTTACTTATTGTCAATAAACATTTCTTACTATGTCGAAACCGGTCGACTATATTTATTCGGCCGTCAAAAAAAATGAAGCTAAAAGTAGGACACTTGAGTCTTATGATTTTACCGTAAAGATTTGGCGTTAACTTTCATTCTTCGTTTATTAATTGCCGTAAAATAATAACGATAACTATTAACTGCCATTCAATTATAATAATATAAATATAACCACGATACAAAAGACAAAAGTAAAAGTTTCGAAAGAGTTCTCAGTCTGATAATATTTTATGTAAAAAATATAATTATATATAATTGAATGTATTTGAACGGATAGCTAATTAAGATAAAATTAATAAACATCCGAATATATAATTTAAACTGATCAAGAATAAACTATTTTTTTTAAATATACCTAATATCGATATGCAACTAACTAATACTTAGTTGCATAGCAACATACACACACTGTTTCTTAGAGCATTTGGTAAGCACTGTTTAGTTGTTTACCCGAATATAAATAAAACCTATAAGTGTAAATCTGTATAATCAGGTGTTATCATATCCATTAATATAATTCATCTCAAAGAAAATGTTCAAAAATGAATTTAAGTAAATTCTAATAAAGGTCAAATTATCACGTTAAATTAATGTCATAGCCACATGTACGTACAATGTATATTTCCTTCAAGTTAAATATTATATAATATTATCTACATTCTACATACATATTTACGCCAGCTATAAATAAATGTATTACGCACTAAAACCCTGCCGTCGTAACAATAGATTTAATCCTCTTATTCCATTACTGCAACCAGTAGCAACCCCCTTGCGTAATCACTGTTTACTACCACAGAGCTAAAACGAAACATTTTCTTATTTCTATTATAATTATAATACGGTTAAATATACACTGGTCGTGACACCTTTGAATCGTATCAAGTTACTCGAGTATCGAATATCCAATATAAATAATGATCTCTTTGATCCCCTCGCTCTGATCGATTAGCGAAGCGTTGGCGGCTTCTATATCGTCATATTTTACATCATTACCGACTTTTAAATTATGCTCAATAAACAATGGAACGTGTGTGTAATACCCAAGCACCGTACGAGTAAAATTACCTTACGATTGTTATGCGTTCAACGTAGCCGTGTGTGCTAGAGATTCATATCAGAGTAATTTAATGGGATTTAAAGGAAGTAATATTTGTGCAATTGTGTTTGCAATAATTTGAATTTTACGAACATAATTTAAAATACATTACACAGTATCACTGATGTCTAAGTCTTATTTTTGCTAATACATACTAGTAAATTCTAGGTGAATTGAAGAAACTGTTGTGCAAAACAGACTGTATATTATAGTTTTTGTCACTGTTATTAGAGCAATTTGTCAAACAGTTTCGATTGTTTTTATCACGCAACGCGGCAGGATGTATATATATTTAAGATGTTAAATTATCATTTTAAAATTGCATCCAATCTTCAGGTGATCGCATATCGCAGAGATTGTTATTATGATTCCTATTATTAAGTCCCCAATAACTTCGTGGTCACGAAGCAGATGCATTATTCGATTATTTAATTTTTTCGCGTCTCTACCTGCAGACTGCATGCAGCGTGCTGCAACCCTTAAGATTAATCATCATTTTGACCCTAAATTGATGTACAAATATTCTGTAATTACTTTAACTTTCAATGTTATTTTGTTGATACCTAATAGAGGAATAAAATGTCTAAAATAAACATAAAAATAAAAAAAAATAAAAAAATGTTTGGCAATCATTTCAATTACTTTTTTTTGAATATTTTAATTGGAATTAATAAAAATGTACGTTGATATAGTTAAGTAAAACAAGACAAAAAGCCATCTATTTTTTTCTAAAATACAATATTGCAAAAAGCTTATACTTAAGAAACTAAATCCTCCAATACTTTACTAATAGGTAGTAAATATATATAATATTAGCATAATAATCAATGAGAAGTATATTATCATACCATTATAATAAAAGCTACCCCAATTTAACGCCGCCGTATAATAACTTTCGAACAAAATAAAATACGCTTTAACCAGAGAGGGTTATAAAGTGGAAAAGCAATTAATTCCCCGAGTTAATAACACCCGTGCGAATTGAGAAGCGAAGTTCATCATTGATCGATTGAGGTTCGACTATTGGTGTTCCCGCCGACGCGACGTGGCCCGCAGACATGTGGCATAGCATATGCATGTGTACGCAGTAATAGGTACATCTATATGAAAAGTAAAGTACGTTTGGTAGGGAAATGTAGATTTCCTGCAAGCTTTTCACACAACATTGGTAGATACAAAAATATGAACCGCTTTACTCATCGCACGTGTAGAAATATACGTTTGTATCAGCAATCTGATGAAGATTTTACTTTCGTTTATGGCGTGTTGAGCTTTAACTTATTTGTTGACGGTAGGTACCTATCGTTGCTGATTGTACATGTTGTAGCCGTGGCCTCATTGCAAAATTGTCCACATTATTACCTATAGACCGTAATAAACATCCCAGATATACACATTCAATTTATTTTATGCTTTAAAAGGATCTTAAACAAGGGAACAAAGGCCGTTTATTAAATTTTATTTAGCAATAGGTATACAAATAGAGATCGAAAAGCGAGAAGAAAAGCGTATAGAGATTGATTTTTGTGCCGTTGGTTTTTGCAATGCAGTTATTTGCACCTACGACACAATAGCAGATAAAGTTCATTGATATTTCGCGTTCAGTTCTTATCAAAATCAAAGGTTATTGTTAACTTCATAGTATTTTTACGCCGTCATATTTCTGTTTTCAGACGTAGCATTTTACGTTCGTTCAACTGAAAGTTTAGTTTGAAATGTTACTGGGTAATCATAATATTTATTCCCTAGATTCAAAGAACGTTACATTAACCTAATTATCATGATATTTATAATTACAGTTATTATTTCGACGTAGTTATTTTATGCAGAGGTGGGCGAAGATAATGAGAAAGTTTTTCGGTACTTTAAATCTAAATGAAATTCATTTAAAGGTTCTTTTTGAATGAAATGAAATTCACATTATATTAAATTTTGAATTAATTAATAGTAAATATTAACAACATTAAAACTTGCGTTGGAAAAACTCAAAACCTCAATACTCACAATCACATCACACATGCGGGATGCTTGATTTAAATTGAAAATGGATCTTTAATTTAAAACCGGGTTTTTGAAGTGAAACTTTTTAGGCGCGTTGAGAATAAAATTGCAAGGTCACGTAATGGATTACTCCATTTTGACGATTTTAGTATCTTTGTATCAAAAAAAATTGCCAAAGAAGTTTATTCAAAAATCGAACCCTAAAAATTTTATACATAGGTACTAAGAGATGAACATTTTTATATCATCAAATGTATAGTCGTCAAAGAATTAATATATTTTTTTGGACGTTCAAGTTATACCTATCTACTATTCTAATAAGGGTTGTAAGATTGTCAAAAGGGAAAATGATGATTGAAGACTGATTATTTCCCTCAGTACATGTTGTAATTAATTATTGTATGCAAGCTTATATGGAGACAGAGACGGCGACGGTCTATTGAATATTAAAACTAAGCTTATGTATCAACATACTTATATAATACAATGGAATGCCATAGAATACAATGGCAAACAAATAGAGCAAGTAGATAGTACAAAGTTTCTCGGGGTACAAATTGACGAGCATATAAACTGGAAATTACAATGTGAAATTATCTGTTCTAAAATTAACCAGTTCGTATTTGCCCTAAGAAAACTAAGAAAAACAATTTCGTATGAAGCTGCCCTGACAGCATATCATGCTTACGTTGCTTCTGTGCTAAGGTATGGTATACTGTTTTGGGGAAACTCAACGAATGTAAAGAGTGTCTTTATTGGACAAAAGAAATGTGTTAGGGCTCTCTGTAATGCGTCCCCAATGGACTCTTGCCGACCACTCTTCAAAAAATGCAAACTATTAACATTAACTGGTTTGTACATCCTGGAATCTTGTATTTTTGCTTAGAAACATAAGGATTTGTTTAGATCTGCAAAAGAGGGATATCAACTTGGCAATAGAGACCCTACAAGGCTGCTGATGCCTAAATGCCGTACGGCCTTATACCAAAAAAATGCATCTGTTATGTGTATAAATATATTCAATGAAATTCCCAAATCTTTGAGGGAATTGCCATTTAATATTTTTAAAAAGCGTTTAAAAGCCTGGCTAATTGAAAAATGTTATTATGACTTATAAGAATTTTTTCAAAAATCAAAATATGACATAATATTATAATATTGTAATTACTTATTTATATAAATTAAATTGTATTTGTAGTAATGGACATTTAATAGTAAAAAGCGTAATAATTGACATATATATTATATAATTATTGTAAATGAAAAAGGGTACATAATAGTTGACATATATAATTATTATAAAAATGATATTTATGTAGTAAGACATTGACATTCTCTTGTTAATTTTTGCATGCCAATCAATTGGCGATTTGTGCTGAACAATGAATTGTGCAACATCTGTAGGGTAGACTGGGTACGATTGAAACAAAGGACGGTTGAAACACCACGAATATCTCGCAAACCGTTGGTGGGGGGGTTAGGGGTCCAAGGGGAAAATGAAGCGCACAACTGTTCTAAACACGAACCACAATGTTGCGTCGATCTCCGCGCGCTTCAGCTGATTTTATAAGACCCTATTATGTTTTTATGACCAAAAGTAAGTATTTTTGCTTGGAGATTTTTCCAATTATTGGCGATTCTATTTAAGTGACAGTATTAAGTGTGCGTTTTTGTTTGAAGTGAATCTTGTGGAATATGACATTGTGACTAGTTTTTGTGTATCATTGTTGTTACAATTACTAGAACTGTATTTTACCTAAAGTAGGAGTTGGGGACGGTTGAAACATTTTTTTTGGGTACGGTTGAAACATTGTTTTAATTATTTTTTTGTATTTTTAGATGCCGATAGTACGTGTAAGAGAGATTTCGGGAAGATAAATAGACTTATCAAAGTACAAAGACGCATATGAGGAAGTGAAAACCGGAGATCATTGCGAAAAGCGGCAAAGAAGCACAATTAATCGCTTCCAAGGTAAATTCGAATGCGAGATGACTCTGGCGAGCAAGAAACTAAAAAAATTGGATATAATAGAGGATATAACAATAGAAGGTATAATAATAGAGGGCGAAAACTCAGGAAGTCTACTATTTACACTGACACATCAGATAAGGAAGAGATAAGAAAAGAGCAAGAATTAATATTGAAACGAACAAGAGCTAAGTAAGTGAAGAAGCGATTGGATAGAGGAAAAAGGAAGAAATTTGATGGAAGAAAATGTAAAAGTAACACCGAAGAGGCAAAAAAGAAAAAAATACAAGAGGAGATATCATCAGAAGATGAGGAGTAGGTACATCTGTCTTGTTTGTATGTCACCATATTAAGAGAGCAGACCTTATTGTAAAGGAGTTACTTAATTATTGTTAGATTTAAAATAAACAATCAATAAAACATATTTTAATGCTATATTTTGTATTATTTGCATATTTTTTAACTGACCCCAATCACTGTTTCAACCGCCCCTGGTATGGGGACGGTTGAAACAAATCGGATTCATTTTTTTAATTTGATCTGCTATAAAAAATAATACACATGGAACTAAAATCATAGCTCCTATTAGTAGACAGATACATGCTCTTTTATTTAACATATATTTTTCATCGCTCTGGTTATAAAGAGCAAAGTTATGGTCGTTATAAGTGAAATTGTTTCAACCGTACCCAGTCTACCCTAAATCTACCACATTTCTTGCAAAATAAATCATTTCATTTCATTTCAACAAATTCTATCTTGCACGGCTGCAGTAGGTAACCTATATATAAAGTTAAATTGAAATAATTGCACTAGGTAAGACACCAGGGCCAAGTGTAATAATATTCAATTGCTAAAATGGCCACGATCAATGAATTGGCTCTCATTTTAATTTTAAATTTAACGAATAAAAGTACTAATAAGTATTTATCTAAGATGGAGATCCTTAAATGTACATTTGAATTTATTCATGACAGATGTTCATTTGCTTATACAATTTCAATATTATCCATAGTAATAAGGTTTTCAGGTCATTAGGTATACATTTGGAAACTATTAACTAACTCAAAAACGCGTTTAAAAGACTACCTTGAAATGAAATTGAAAACGATTTGAAAATTGAATGTAGTATAACAATTTAGGTAGTTTATTTATTATGTAGGGATGTAAAGTGCATTAAATAATACAACATATCGTATAATAACTACTAAACCACTACAATAATTATTTTCCTAATTGTCGACAGTAACTTATTTTAAAATTAACCCTGCCATGAATCCTTGCCCTACATATTTAGTTGATACGTATAAATTATGAAAACATTTGTGCATTATATGAATAATGAATATTACTCAATCCTACGAAATAATAAGTAATAACATTTACCTGTTCAATTCTAAGAACTCGAAATGAAAAACTAATACACAATTATGACATACATTTAAGACGTGTTTCATAATTTGTTATTACAGGGTCATAGGTCTACTTATTTTGCTGACTTATGACTGACAAGATCGTTAAATTCTCATAACAAGTAGATATTGTACGCATTGTTTGGAACAGATGCAGTAAAATCGATACAACATACCTTTTACCTTCACATTATTGATTAGCGTTCACCAATTAATAGTAATTGATGCGTAATGCCGATCAAGGGACGTTAAGCGTCGGGCATGTTTCTACTTCATATTGAGGTCACGGATAGCGCGTGTAATAAATATAATTGAACAAAACCGGACCCGGTGACGAGAGCGCTGTGCGGGTTCACGGGAACAGATCTGTCAAACATACCATAAACTTCGTGGTAATATGAAACTTGAGTAATGACAGTTTAATACCTACCTGTAATTAGGAATTGTACCCGGACTATGACCGAGAGGCTTTCTGCTTCGTGCTTACTGCATCGTTAACCTAGCTCGTGAAATGTGGATTTACTGTGCACTTTCCTGAGCCCTTTGGGAAATTACGCCTGATGTTATGTTAATGTGGTGGTTGTTACTCGTCTGGGAATTTGCATGTTGTTCTGTTCTATTTATATACAATTAAATGTAGTTACATTAAGGTAGGTACACTTAATACTAATACTTTAATAGGTATAAAGTAGTAAGAGGATAGATTTGCGTTTACCGAGAAGCATATCTTATTTTTAATCTCAGGTCCACAGAAGTGAGCAGCTAGTTAAAAATGCGAATTTGCTGAACATTTTCTTAGTAAACTTCCTTCCTTCTTATTTTTCGATCATCCCCTTGATTTGACCATGACTTCGCTAATTCAAAATCTGAAACAAATAATTTATAAAAATTAGTTAGTATAATTTATAGCATCGCTGAAACACAATGCCTATATAAATTTTCTACTGTGGCTGTGAAACCACGGCATCATTGTTTTGAATTGTCTACTACCTATGTGTTTGTATTTAATGCAATTATTGACAGGTTGACTCATTTATTATGATTATTACTATCAGAGCTGCTTATAGAAATCTCAAGTGCGGCCCTTCAACTCACCTCCAGATTCTACACTACAGAATTCCAATACTACCTATAACATTTACGACGACTCATTGATCATTAATATATCAATTAGATATTAACTAATAAGACGTTTACTAGTACATACAAGAATCGGTGTTATATAGTAACTAGCTTTCCGCCCTTTCCCGTGGGATTTCCGGGATAAAACCTATCCTATCTCATGGTGTGCGAATTTTATTATAATCGGTTAAGTGGTTTAGGAGTCCATTGAGGACAAACATTGTGACACGAGATTTATATATATTAAGATTGAACCTTATATTTTTATCACTTCAAGTAACTGTTATTAATTTTATGACATTCAAGGAAATCTTAGTCACGATAGCTCATTAAAAACGATAGATGGTTGCAAATTATAAAGAATCCCAAGAACGGCTGATCTGAACATTTTAACACGGCAATAAAATTACCAAGTATTGCCATAAACGTAATTAGGTAATTTATCCTGTTGTTAAAACACGTGTGAAGGATGTAGATTTATGTCACCACGATTTATCATTAAAATAACTTTAGTTGGTAACTGATATCTATCTTCTGTCCAAAAATTGTGTATAGATACCATTAACAATTCCAAAACCTACCTATTATTTTTAGACACGCAGTTTATAATCTTCTCAATAAGTTTCAGTTCAGTTTTTTGGATATATTTTAAGACTAGCGGTCCGCCCCGGCTTCGCCCGTGGTACATAATTTAAGAACATTTGTGTCGTACATGATTTCTATGTAGCTTTAA
>CAJQZM010033680.1:0-21149 GCA_907164665.1 Colias nastes
CATATGTATAGTACAGTACCGAACTAGAACCGCCAAAACAGTCTTATTGAATCAGAAATTGAATAACATGGAAAACTGACCAAAATATTATACGTATTATAATAACAATTTACCTGATTATCAGTACCGACATCCAAAGTGATGGGCAAACATTGATGGGGCTTGATTCCAGCTAAGGCCGTGTACAAAGACAGTTTCCCCACCGGAATACCCATACCATACGCGCCCAAGTCACCGAGACCCAAGATCCTTTCGCCGTCAGTAACGACTATAGCTCTTACGTCTGGTTCAGGCCTAAAAGAATACGTAATATAATGAATTTTGCACTTATGAGGCACATTTTTTCTAACCACCAATTAATTAAACATTTGACAGGCGCGTAACTATACACTATTTTTAGCTGTTTCGACGTCACGTGTTGTGTAGTTCAACAATTGTTTCTCACACAAATTGACTTATTTGTCACGCGAGACAACAATATTATCTTGACTTTACAGATGATCAAATACTTTTTACATAATCTTCAAATAAATAACAGAACAATATAGTTTTATCACTTACCAGTTCTTAAGGATATTGAACACATGTCCCTTGTCATTGATGGTGATGAAGAGACCTCTAGGCCTTCTGTAAATGAGACCGAACCTCTGACAAGCGAGTCCTACGGTGGGAGTGTACACGATGGGCAGATACTTCTCAACATTTTCCGACAGAAGACGGAAAAACAGCTTTTCATTCCTGTCCTGCAAGAATTGAATGGAAAAATAAAATTGGTCTCTACAATAATGTTTAGAATATCATTTTAATAACGTATATAGCTAGCTAGTTTGCCTGCACATTGAAAATATAAATACATTTCAATTTAGTTCAAGTACACATAATTAAATTTAAACTTTCGTAATCCTTTCCACTATTAGCAATGCAAATAGCTGACTAAATTAGAGCTCAGTCAAAGAGAATAGACACTATTAGACATCATGCACCTAACTTTCACTTAGTATAGACCGAAATGTTAGGCAATACACTTTAGGTAAGATATCATTAAATCAATGGTACCTTTATGCTGTCTAGTCACCTGTAACTCAACGAGGTAGAGGTATTTGTTGAGATTGTCCTCGTATCTGTCTATCGATATCCTGCAAATATCCAGCTGTTCCTCCTGGGTTTTGAACTTTGCAGCCAAGAGACCATGAATGCCGAGGGCTTGGCGCTCCTCTAGCGTAAATGCTAGTCCCTAAAAATCACAATTACCTATAAATTCGATATCCACATTCTTGTGTATAAATCAACACTTCAATATTTCACAGTTACCAAGTAAATAGCTGTATTAATGAACCATGACCTAGCAATTCAAATTATAATGTCCGATTGCCAATGGCCAGTATGCCTGATAACAAATTGAATGTTTGCCAACTAGCTGGGTGCAAGTGCAACTCATAATTATTGACACGAAACATTAAGTAGGTAAGTAGCGAATTCCGAACTTTATAAACGATTGGAAATAGGTTATATATGAGTATGAAACTGTACCTTGTTCAGGCGGGGATCTCTCAAATGGTCAATACCTCTTATCATATTCGGACAGACGATATCGCCGGTTACTTCGTGATAGTTCCGGCATTGTGACAATGATGGTTCTAGGAACACTGGACATTTGGTCAGTGCATACGCGAGAGCCCGATTCGGGCCTATAGCGTTTGAACAGCATCTATAACAATGTCAATTTCATCGTGATAAGAAGGCTAACGTAAGTTCTTAGTAATAATTTCAAAAGTTTACTGCAAATCAAATTCAAGGTCATGAATTACTATACTTATTAGAAGAATAGCTATCACGACCATATACCTAAGTAGTTTCCATTTCTAAGAAAATCATGTGTACAACACTGTAAACGTGTATGAGTAGATAGCTAATAGCTATGCTTCCCTCAAGGATATTGTTTTCTAAAAAAAGCAAATGTGCTGTGTTGTAAATATTTTATGATAATAAATGCTAATAAATTATCGCAAATATTGCTACATTTTCACTTACAGAATAACGACGCCGATAAAGAGTGGGTTAAATTATGAAACTCTAGATTCTAGACTAAACTACCTAAGATTTTACAAGTTTATCGTAGTATCGTAATTTAAAATACCAACGTAGCTAAAGGTACGATTTATTATGATGCACGCGTTTGATAAGTGTCTCAATGACTATTTATACACAATACGCTGTTATCGACCTTTAATAATATTGTCGCATTATTATCGCCAGTCAATTGATGATTGATTGTTTGATTATACCTATTGCGATTACATTACATGTTATCAAAAGACGCATTGAAATTATCAATTACGTCAAAGTTGAGAAAATTACTTAAAACGAGTGTAAGTGACTCAAATGTAAAATGTTGGCTGATAACGATACTATTCGTAATGTTAGCGTCATGGACCTATAAAAAAAGACGGACGCCGTTTTACGAACAAACAAAGTGAAGCCACCGTAGTAAGCTAGCTATCGTGTAGAGACAATGAACACGCACACACTCTCACCATAGTAAGCTAGTCGGCCGCCATTACGTCGTGAGCTACCGACTGATTAACCGCGTCACTGTTTCACAAAAAATATTTAAAATACCGTCTTGCGTGCTTAAATGGTGTCGCGTCAGTACAATTTTAAATAAAAAACACAGAGGATTACATTCCACAGGGAAGCATGTAGGTATTTCTTTTACGTTTTAATGACAAAATTATTACGGCAAAATTTATAGAAAAAATACAGCCCCCATTGTCGTCAACACAGCTGTTGCCATTGTGTTGCCATTATTTCAAAATTTAATTCTCCCGAAAGTCGGGGAGTTAATGTAAAGTTAATTAATTTTAAAATTACGATAAAATAATTTGATACAAAATTTCAAGAATATACTGAAATCGTATGAAGCAGGTAGGTATGTATCCTATTTGTTTGGTTATATAACGCATTTCATTAAAGAAACGAATCTTAAATGGCGGCGCTTATCATTCCCTCTCGGTTACACACGGCCGTACGGCATGCAAAAAAAATAGGGAAAAGTAAAATCACTAAAATGTATTTGATTTTCCCTATATTAGTTTTTATCATAAATTTACGATGACAATTATGTATTTGCGATAGTAAATAATGTTTTATTAGAATTTGTCATAATATGTTAGATTTTGTTGCATTCTGTATATGTAAATATGATAATTCATATAAATACACAAATACCATAACAAAACAGTTTGGTCTACAAACAAATTGAAATAATTTATAAAATAATTATCCATTTACGTTGTTTTTATTTTCTTTTTTGCTGACCCTACCATATGTCAGAGTCAGCTTTGGCCGCCATTGAAGATTCGTTTCTTTAATGAAACGCGTTATAAACTGACATTACCTCTCCTCCCCCAATATTGGTTGAACAAGTTTTCATACATTTTCCTTTAGTTTCGCGTCCAGTGGTTGATTCGTCCAAGCTTAATAGTAATAACTTTTATGCATAGGTTCTAATAGTTACAGTACACATAAAATTTACAATAAATTGAAAAATAAAAATACTAAAGTGTGGGGTAATTTTACTGCATCTGGCAATCAATCTGGCACACACACATGGATGAGTCGCCGCCATTACTAGGCTTCACTGAATGTTTAGGCGATATTCCGTCCGTCTTTTTTTATAGTTCCATGGTTAAGCATATCACTACATAGTATAAAACAAAGTCGCTTTCTCTGTCCCTATGTCCCTATGTCCCTATTTCCCTTTGTACGCTTAAATCTTTGAAACTACGCAACGGATTTTGATGCGGTTTTTTTAAATAGATAGAGTGATTCAAGAGGAAGGTTTATATGTCCATCCATCAAATAGTGGAGAAGTACTGTTATTTTTGAGGTTTCCAATGTGATGTCGTAAAAAATTACATTTTTTCCGCTTACATTGCAAACGCAGGCTAAACCCTATACACATTGAAAAGGTCTACAGAAAAGTCCGCGGTGGTATATGTCTATGTCTTATGGAAAACCCACAATAACTTTTTTTTGTCATTTACTTTTTACGACAAATAATGGCTAATTTTCGAAGCGATTATAACCAATACAGCATTAATCCTTAACCAATTAAATACGTTGAATACATTGTTCATTTAATATAGATCTATATGGCCCTTTACACCGTATGATTTAAGTGAATATTTTCGAAGATATTACAGATTTAAAAATTGCGGGACGTAGCGTTTGCGGCGGTACCGGCCGGCCGCCCGGCTATATATTTTATAGTTTATACCCGTGCGAAGCCGGAGCGGGCCGCTATGTTTTTATATACATACAACGTTCAGTTTTTCTGTAGTGTATTTAGTATCAGCATTGCACCCGTGCGAAGCCGGGGCGGGTCGCTAGTATAGGCTATATTATATTATCACGCTAAGACCAACAGGAGCGGAGCCACGCGGGTGAAACCGCGCGGCACAGCTAGTAAAATATAAATGAATCAGCACAGTTATCGTAATTTTAAACAACAACAAAAAATGTTTTTAAAATACATATACCCATGCGTAAAGATGAAAATATAATGATGAGATGATCAAACTAAATAACCTGTGTTACCTATACCGTCACAGTGAATTGTTTCGTGAACAAGGACGATAAGAGCAACTAGCAACTATGACTAACTGAACGAACTAGGTACCTATACAATTATGAATTAAGACTCTTTTAGTGTAACCTATTGTAAGGCCCCAAAGTACTTGTTATAAAGTCAGGAACAAAAAAATAACAAGCAACTTTTAAATTGGAGTTTATATATTCATTTGCATTGCTGTTATCTACACTAATATCACGGTAAACAGAATAACATTACTGTGCTAATATGGAAAAGAGGAAGGATTTGAATGTTTTGATTGAATTGAATAGGCTCCGAAACTACTGAACAATTTGAAAAATGCTTTCACCAGCAGAAAAGTAGAGCCGGGAGTCGGGACAAGTAGCTAGTTAGTACGAAATAATCTAATACACTTATAAAATGATGATCAATCATCAATCAATCGTTATTAGTTCAAAATTAAAATCTGACGAACCTACATTGCTCTGATATCGATCTTTTGTGGACTAACACAAATAATTTCAGTGCATATTATTTAAGAGAATAGTGAAAGTAGCCGAAAAGAATGAAATAGAGGTTAAATACATTTGACCTATATTCCACAAAGGGACAGAATCGCATGTGGAGGAAGGAAGGTGGAATTCCTCCATCGAAAAAGGGAGGATCCTAGACCAGTCTACTCGACTGGCCGGCCGTTAAGGCCCCGATGAATGATATTGGAAACTTGTATTTATGCTCTGTAGCGAAAACATTTCGCTTGCGCGATTCAGAGCGAGGTGTCGCTACACGCATATGAGAATTTAATAGTGGAACATGAATAAGATTGTATAAAAATAATGAATTTTGCACAATAACAATTTAAGTTGGGATCCTTAATTTTAAAAAAAAACCTCCATCTATAATCGTCCGTAAATAGGAAGGTTATTGATGGTATAAAAAATATAAATTGACTCGAATCGTTCATTTGGAATTTCGTAGGTAATTAATGAGATAAACGGAACCTATCCTCTTGAAATTATATCTGGTATTCCTATACAATAGGTAAAATAAGAATTGAAGTAAAAGGTTTATTAGAATAAGTTTAGAAATAGATGCAGCGGGCGAGGCTATGTTCCGAAAAATTGAGTTGATTTACGCATTTTTTTACGAACCATAGTAGGTACCTACCTACAAAGCATTTGGTCTACTGTTTATCCTTTAGGCGGTCAGCGAAAATTCAGCTATTCGCGCCTTAGGTGAGGGGTGAGGGGTGAGGGGGTCCGCGTTTAGTATGGAATCAACGTGCTCGAAACTAAAAATCGTAAGCGCCATTCACATTTTTATCAAAAAGTGAATGAAAATATTTAGTATTTTCTAAATCTAAAACAGTCACGAAATCGAGAAGGTATATACGTATTTGTGATTTTATACGAATTATTATCGTAAAATACGGTTGTAATGAGCATTTATATTAGGGGTGCATCCGATACCGATACCGATACCGATATATCGGCGATACTTGATACTTCGGGTTAGCCGATATATCGGTATCGACGATATTTTTATGACCGATTCAACGATACTTTTTAATTTAAGAATGTAGTGTAAACAAGCGTGTTGTCTCGTCTATTCCGTTGCAAACGAGGCATGAACTATGCTCGGGTAAACCCCGCGCTTGTGAGTGTGTTGTTGAGTTGTCCCAATATATCGAGAGATGCAGATCCATTCGTTTTCTGGCGCAATGACGACCCAAACTTGAAAAAAAATGCGTAAAAGTACTTTACTTTCCAAATGAGTTCTGTTTCATCTGAGAGACTATTTTCCAGCGCAGGTCTTATTCAAACAGACTTGCGAAATCGCCTTTCTCCGCAAAACTTAAGATTACTTTGTTTTTTAAACAAAAATCTTATCAATGTTAATTTTAATTACTAAAAAATTTAATTGCCTAATTATTAACTTTTATATTAATAAAAGAAAAATCTGACTTGTGATTTATTTATTATACCGTCACTTTTTAATTCACAGTAAGCGTATCGGTATCGGTATCAGTATCGCCGATATTTTTATAAGAGTATCGGTATCGGTATCGTGTCGGCGAAAAGGCGTATCGATGCATCCATAATTTATATGATATTTTAGATGTAACTTCAGGATTTTTTTTTATCGAGCAAAATTTTTCCAATCGTGTTTTGGAAACAGTCATCCCATCACACATACGTTCTGTAATACATATTAGAAATTTCAGTGCAAAAAAACTTCAATATTTTCAATTATAGCTCATAGATAACAGTTCATTTTGCCGTTTTCACCTACTAAGGGCCCTTAACAAAAACTGTAAAACGATACACTTTAGAAATGGTATGCTAGACTGATATGTATTTATTTTACATGGTTTAGGTACAGCAATAAAGTGGAAATATCACATCATCAAGGGGCAATCTGGTTTAGTCACGACTTTTTCGTCGTCATTTAAATTACGTCACCGTCTCATTTATAAATTAGCACAAGAGTCGTCTTTATAAAACGAGTCAAAACTTTGCACTGTACTAAAAGTCGTTTATCTTTAATTTTCAATCTACTGGCTTTACAGTTTTAAATGTTTAACAAGCCACTCCACTCCACACCACTTTTGGACCTATTTTCTTAATCATTGTGTATTAAAAGCAGATACCTATGAAGGTATGTACATACAGTCTATATTGATATAAGTGAATTGATTATTACACTACATTTTTTTTTTGCTATGTTGATATGAAAACTGGAATTTAAAACATCTAGTTCTAGAAAAAAATTTGCTTGATTAAATTAGGCTATGTACAAATTGGACAATTAGCAAAAGAATTTAAAATAAAAGGGATGTTTGCTATGTAAAATAGACATCAAAATCCTGTTTCCATAATACTATAAACATAAACATCATGTCAGAAGGATCAACACTGAACATTAAGCACATAAACAATTCTACAATTTGTTTAAATTGGGACAACAATTTGTTATTTAAGAAGTCTTCAAGGAATAATTCAAAATAGTCATACCAAATATCCGAAAGTAGAAGATGCTCAAATTCAAAAATAAAGCAAGCTCTATTTTTTAATTAATTTTTTAGCATAGCAAATTTATTCAAAATATTTCAATTAATTTCAAAGTAGGTACTCTAAAATCCAATTTTCAGATTTTCTGTTTTATGGTAAAGAAATCGTTCTATTCTTAAAACTATTATCTAGTTATAAATAGAGATACCTAGTATAGTCAGTTTCATAAGGTGATGATGTTGGTAAACAATGAAAAAGTGTTAGCTATTTTTGTACCAGCTTATTATTTTGAGGTACATTAGCAGTAATGTTGCCAAGTCTCAACAAATGGGACATGCCAAAAATAATGTAGGTGCATGTACATAATGGTTACATAGAATTTTTATTGCTAAACAATAACAAGAAAACAATGTATTATAATTTATTATTCACAGTATCATAATAATTTTGTACTATAATCTTAATTATTATTTATTATCATCAAATACTAGGTATTGAACCTGACTAAATTATTAAATGTATAATGAAAGTTTAAAAAAACTATTCAAATAAGACATTTAATTTATTCATACTGTGTGCTAAATTCTTCTTTCTTCACGGTTAATATACTACGGATATTATACCGGATATTAATTATTAATATTTAATAAATTACAAACGCACTATTACAAACAAGAGACGTGGAAATATTAAGCGACACAACCGTGTTTCGGCAGGATCAATATCGAAATGCGATAAGCGATTCCATTGGCCCAATATAATCTTAAAATATCGTTATTTAATCTAAGAATCTTTGAGAATGATATCATATTAAACCTATGAACCATTTATTACCTTAAAATAATAATAGATGTTATTTTTAAGCTACAAAACAAGCCTTTCACGCGTTCCTAGCTTTCAATGTTTTGAAAGTTAAAATCACCTGATATATATTTTTAAGAAAATATAATTATATGTACACTCAAGCTAATTTTTATTTAAACCCAAAATATTAAATGCAATTTACAAATTGGGCAAAATACAGGTGTCACGTTATGTAAACTCCCAAAATAAATGAAAAATGATACTCACAGCAAAGATCTGGGGATATACGAAAACATTTTCAGAAAATAATTTTCACCTAATATACACTAAATCACAAATAAACCTTTCACTGACTTTTTGTAAATTTTTAAATTAATTTATCGTCCTCCATGTGTAGCAGTTTGGAGCTTCGTCTGCCCGTCTATAGACTATAGCACAGACTATAGAATTACTGGTTAAGACCGAGTTGGCGAGTTGACGGCAAGGACCACAACCACAAGGACGAGAAGTGACTAGAAAAGTATAGACAACATAGAAAACACACGCAGAGATCATAGACAAAAATAAAGACGCCCACAGACGCCTCGTGCCAAAGACTTATAGAATACTATTAACCCTTATTCAAACGCGAGCCTGTGGAGGAGTTAACAAAAAAGTAAGATACGTTCCTAGGTAATTTTGGGTCGTAGATTTCAAAAATACACACAAAAGAGGGGTTAGTGGGGGGGAAGTAACCTTTTTTTGGTGGGAAGTATGTATCCCGTCATCTGTTCTCTCTTGTGAAAAGGTTGGAAAGGTGGGAACTATAGCTCCCAGTGTCCTAGTATGACACCAATATTTTCAAACACTAGCTAGTTGCCCTGACTCCACTTGTGAATTAAATTTTATCGTTAAAATTATATAGATCATATTTTTTAATAAAGCAGGTGAAAGCACTCATCAATGCAAGTTTCTTTTACTAAGGGAAGAATTCGGGAATTGAAAAATGAATGACTTCAACATAAACAACGCATTTTTCTAAAACAAAATAAAAGCAATAGGTAAATACTAATGTATTGAGTTAAGATGTCTAATTATCTGATCAGGAAATAATGAATAATAATAAATAAGTTGCTTAAACCAACTAAAAAAGATTTTTTAGACACACGGATTTTATATATAGAATTTCCGAATGTCGTGTGCAGTGAAGAACACTGGGATGATATCTTCCCACATAAAGACTTAATTTCAATCGACTCTACCAGGGTATAAACGAAAGATTCTGGGCATATTTTTACGTTTCACGCAACCGTAATATAGTCTAGTTTACATAGCTAAAACTCAAATCTACTTATCTAATTTTTTTTCAGCACTACACAAAAAACTAAAAAATAACGGTCGTTTTCGGTGGCAAAATCACGTCACCTGACTTTGACGTGTGTTTACCATGACATGTAATTATTCTCTGAAAAGTGTTTCCATGAAAAAAAGTTCTCTGAAATGTTAAGATTGCGTAGATAAATATTACACTGCATTAGGTTTAAGCATATAAAAATAAAACACGATTTACTTCAATCTGAGACGTGGGAAGTATAGCTCCCAGCGTTTTAATAAGGGTTAAAACTAGACCACACCCCGGACACTCCATACAAAATTATCGTTTTGACAGTCACACTGTAGAGACTGCAAATGTGTGTGTTAACGCTTTATGGTTGGCACATTTGTGACTAGCGTAAAAAAAAATTCGCGTTTTTCTGATGAAATACATCCGTAAACAGCACAATATCTAACCATTTTCTACGAAAAACGATAATCACAAATCCAAAATAATAAAATTACTTTATGTCAATTTGATTAATGTTGTCAATCTTCGTTGCGTATCGTCCTTGCAGAAAAATGCGGACCATTTTTATGATCGTGCGGGGTGAGGTAAGTGTTTAATTTTGGCGGGAGGCGGAGAGTATCCGTTCTGTAGCGTTTAGCTACTATTATGTATTCTGTGACTAGACTGTGCACCAAAAATATAAATTGTTTTGTTAAAATATGAAAAATATGATCAAAGACGTTATATACTACCTTGTATACTACTGACTAGACCACAGAGACTAGACTGTGCAACATAGCCCAAAAATCGGTCCAAGTGAGAGCATTTTTCGTTCCAACTTGTCTCTTTCCAACTAGGTGACCATGGCTCAACAAAATAAGGGACAAATTTCTTGAAAAGTGAGCTGGTAAATGTCCAGTACATATTATATTAATGATACGCTACCTAATTAATGTGTGTAAAAATAAACTAAAACATCATGTACGTATCTTGTACCGTAAAACACCGTTAGTTATAATTTTCATTAGGATAATACAATTTTTATCGTAGCATGATCGTAGCCTTATCTGCTACGTGTTCGAAGATTTCGCTTTTAAGTTTAAATATTTTTTACCGAACACTTACGTCACCCCGCACGATCACGAGTAATATGGCTACGCTTACCGCAGGGATGACACGCAGCGGAGATTACGCTTGACAACATAATATTAATTAAGAGAATAAGAAGAAGAACATATTATAATGTTTACAAAGGCAATAATTTGTGAAATGTACTAAGTATGATGTGTGATGTGATGAATGTGCTAGTGATAAGGGTATCTAAACCTAGAATTCTAAACGTAGTTTCTAAATCGTAGTTTCTAAATCGAAAACTCGTGAGTCACGGACATGTCGTGTTTTTGTTTGAATTGATTGTTGGAAATTTGATGCAGGGCAATGAATATTTTTGATCAACCTTTTTGACATGAACACGCAAGTCACAAATATGTGCCAATTGGTGCCAACCACCACAGTTGACAGATATATACGGTGCTTATACCGATAACACACACATAATTGCACTCTGTACTAATGCTAGTGTGAATGTCAAAACGATAATTTTGTATTGAGTGTCCGGGGTGTGTCGATCAAGGTGTCGATACATAATTCGTGAGATGGTGCAAAGTCAAACAATGGCACCCTAACTACCATTAATTGTGGCCCTTGACACCCCTCAAGTTCTTTTTTAAGTTTTATCTTGAGATTTTTACGGTGGCAATCGACGTCGGCGTCATCCAATGGCCAAAAAATCCCCATATTACTTTAATATATTCTTGCCATGAAGAAAGAAAGAAAAAAAGTCAGATTATATTATTTCACAACGGGATTAAGGGACTCTAGTCATCACACAGTCATCACAATAATAAACACGATTCACGAAATATTGGTTTTTATTTTTGTCTATGTCAAGATACGACATTGACATCCACTTGACATCTGACAATAGCTGAAAAACAAAGATGAAAATAGTGCTCAGCTGTTGATTTACGGCCTCTTAGCTGTTATTTATATTAGTATTTATTCTGTTTTCTAAGTTATTACATTCAAATTATAAGCCATGATTCGCGAAGACGACCCTCAGTTTCGAATAACACCTTTTCAACAAATGGCATCAGCATGTTCCGGTGCCCTTATAACCTCGCTATTTAGTAAGTTGTAATCATGTTATTTGTAAAGCCAATGGTTTATTTAATGCTAAAAACTATTTCTATGTCTTGTGCTTAACATTCCAATATATTTTTTTATTTACAGTGACGCCATTGGACGTAGTGAAAATAAGATTGCAAGCGCAGCAAAAGGCGCTGCTTTCAAATAAATGTTATTTATATTGCAATGGACTTATGGAACATTTATGTCCTTGTGGTGAATCAGCATGGATACCCCGACGAGTCCACTTTCATGGAACAATGGTAACCTTCATTTTATTGTTATATATTAATTATTAAGTTTCAAATTATGGACATTTAATTTGCAAAATATTATGTAACAGTTATGTGACACTAAAATATTATCTGTTTACAGGATGCTTTTTACAAAATAGCCAAATTAGAAGGTGTAACAGCCCTTTGGTCAGGTTTAAGTCCGACACTGGCATTAGCGCTTCCTTGCACAGTGATATATTTTGTATCATATGAACAGCTTAGATATAAAATGAAAACCACATATAATACAATGACAGGAAACAGTAAGTTGGAACACTTAATTAACTCTGACTTTGATAATTTTACTTAAATTATTGTCCTATTGAAAACATGGGACGCATTATTATTAGATATATTATCAAAAGAAAACAAAATGATAAAACCTTGGACCTTTTATCTATAAATCTAAAGTGCAATCTTTAATCTCTTTAATCAACTTGCCAACAATAATATTGTCACAATAAAGATAATAATACAAAATAGATGAACTAATTCAGACCAAAATTTTGTAATTACAGTGGGTCAACCAATGTGGATACCTTTAATAGCAGGAGCAACTGCAAGAATGACAGCTGTGACCCTTGTCAGCCCTGTAGAACTTATTAGAACGAAAATGCAATCTAAGAAGCTTACATATTCTGGTAAGATAAAGCATGTTTTGAAATTATATCTATTGAAAATAAGATTTGTAATATGAGAAAATTTTTATTACTGGAATCAGGTCACAAATTTGTTAATCAACCTAACACTAAAGGCACTAACTATTGGATTTCTAAAACTGATAAATTTTTTAACAATAAATTCAAAGCTGACATTATTACACTTTACAACCTTTTGGACAGCTTATAGAAATTTATAGCTTATAGAAACTCATGAACAGCATGCAATCTAAGAATTGCTGTATTTAATGCCATTGATTTTAAGTAGTATTTTAAATATATCCATTTTATTAAAAAAATAAAAAAAAAACACTTTATCGTTTTTATATTATTTATTTAAAATTATTTACAGAAATAATGATTGCATTACAACAAGTTTTAAAATATGAAGGATACAGAGGACTGTTTCGTGGCTTAGGATCAACACTTTTGA
Organism: Colias nastes; assembly: GCA_907164665.1. Classification (NCBI taxonomy): domain Eukaryota; kingdom Metazoa; phylum Arthropoda; class Insecta; order Lepidoptera; family Pieridae; genus Colias; species Colias nastes. The sequence continues at coordinate 13,267 of CAJQZM010033680.1, forward strand.
GGGACGTGCCATTCTCAGGTAGGACTATTACCTGTACTTAATTATAATTATCTAATTTACCAACCAACCTGTATAAATGAAGTTTTATCTTTTTTGTATAATGAAGATCTACCGATGTTTAGTGATAATTGACTTAAGGACTGCTTTTCGAAGCTGGTGTTATTGAAATTTTGAATTGTAAAAAATTCCTCATTATTGATTTACAGGCATATATTGGACGACATTTGAAAAAACAAAGAGAATATTCAACAAACCAGATTCAGACAAGAATACATTTATGTTTAATTTCTTTTGTGGATCTGTAGCTGGAAGTGTAAGTAGTAAGCATATATATCAAAAATTTAAAGTATTTTATTGCATTAAAAGTGACTTATATTTTAGCGGCCTTACTAATAAAAAGTTAAACAATGGATAAATTTCTACCATTTTCTACCATAGCTGTGTCCTGCTCTTGCTCACATGAAACGTCAATCATAAAAACAGGACAGGTTATTGCAATAACTAATCCATTGCATAGCGAATGGGTAACATTTTATTAGTAAGACCGTAAAAGATTAGAATTATTATACATTGTATAATGTCTATATTGTTGGTGGTTCAAATTTTAAGACTAATAACCATTCTTTTTCAGGTTGCTGCTTTTATTACAATACCTTTTGATGTCATTAAAACTCATCAGCAAATAGAATTAGGTGAAAAAGAAATCTATACAGGTAAGTCAAACTTAAAATATTGTGATGTAAAAAGATAGCCTATAAACAATGCAATATGGTGGTACAAAATAACTTGTAAAATAATAATAATTGTTTCCCTACAAAAATCTAATAACTTGTTTTATTTTTAGATGGTAAAACTCGACAGAGAGCTTCAAATATGAAAGATATTGTAAGGGCTATCTATAGGAATCACGGCGTAAAAGGTCTGTTCACAGGCTTCTTGCCTCGTATATGTAAAGTTGCACCGGCATGTGCGATTATGATCGCCACATTCGAATATGGAAAGCAATTTTTCCAAAAGTACAATTCTCAAAAATATAAGGAAATGATGCAAAGGTGAGCATAGTTTAAATAAAATTTATTTACGTTTTTATATTCCTATTCATATTCCTTAAACCCATTGCCAATGTCCTTAATCCTGTTTTCATTTCAGACAAGGTGTAGATCTAACAATTGTTAAAAGTGAATAATGCAAGATTTTGCGTTTGCTTGTGGCTTATTTGTATTGTTTTAGGTATAATTATTTTTTGTTTTTGTTTATGTTTATTGAAGCTTTTTATATCATTTATAGAACAATTATTGTGTGTGTGTACATGATTGTATCATTCACTCACCAACGCAATTGTTTTTTTTCCTATAGTCTTATTTATAATAGCTTTAAAATATGTTTATAAAAGTTTTTATGTTACTTATACCACTGAATATTTATTTGCAGACATCATCAAGATATAATAATCGTCAGCCAAGCAACAAGTGGCAATGACTACACTTAGCAAGAAAACTACAATAGGGAACACCATAAAAGTACATAAAATAGATTTAAGTATTTTATGTTATTGTAAATAAGTATTTTTGGTGGCTGTTTATTATTCCAAGAATAGACTTAATTCCAACAATGATTTGATATGAAATTATAGTGACTATGACCAAAATTTTAGCATTCTTTAAGTTATGTTTAGGTATATTATGTGAATAGTAAAATTGTAGTAGAGATTAATGCATAGTTTAAAAACACAATGTTAGATGTTTTGGTTATATTTTCAATTTATCTCAAGATATGCAGTAGTATATACCTTAAAAAAAACTTTGAAAATGTTACGATTATGTTGTTATGTTAATGATTTGATGAAGATTGTAAATATGTATTGGCATATTCCATATAAATAATGGATTTACAATTATTATTGTTGTATATACCTTTAGCTTTGTTGTATTAAAATATATGTGATGTTCTTAATATTATCTTAAATTATTTTGTAGATCATTTTCTAGTCTGTTTTGTAGCAATTATCTCTTGACCTTGTTTAATATATAAATAAAATTCTGACCTTTATTTTACTTAGTTCATCAATTAAATAATTCTTAAGACTATTCAATTGTTTAAATCCAAGGATACATTGAAAATAAGTTGAATTTAGAGATAATAATATATCCCACAGAGAGTAACCACAATGACAACAACACTGATAGTTATTTGTATAAATATTAAAATTTTCAGTGTTCACTCTCTATTTGAATATTCTAAATATTGTTATTTAATTCACCATGCATACTTGAAAATTTAAAATTCATTATGTGTATTATTATTAACCTAACACTTCAAACACTTTACTGTGAGTGTGGTCATGTGGAAACTAAGATCTTAAAATTACCTCAAATGCATGTAAAGGCACAATATGGTTATCAAAAATAATATAAAGTATAATTTTTTTTAGCTATTTCTCAAGTATTACATACTATGAAGGCATAAGTTGGTGAGCCTTCCTACTTGTTCAATAACAATATCTGAAAATAAGTGGATACAGAATATTAAGAGCAAAATACACATGAAACCATTATCACTCGTTTATTAAAATATACTTAGAAATAATACCTATTTGGTAAATTAATGCACTATTGGTCCTAGAGGTTCTGCTTTAATATTTCCTAGATCTAGTCTGCTGTCTATTGATTCATCAATTTGACCCACAATAGCAATATTGTCTCCTCGAATAATGTGCAATCCCAACACAACTTGTGCTACTCCTGTCGAGGACGAAAATACTCTTTCATGTGACTCGTCCAAAATAATGTTTATAGTCTGATCAAAGCCTTTTAGCGTGCCGATAAAATTTCTCCCATCAGCAGTTATCACTGATACTGTTTGATTTATGTAATTTTCTAAGCCTGACGCCATATTATAGTAGATTCGCACGTACAGAAATATGTTTTCTATTTTGATATTCAATATTAAAGCGTCTCAACCCTCAGCTCACCGTTTGTGAATTTTCAATGTTTTCAATCTTCATTTGTCAATTTTGGCATTTCTGATTCCGAGTTTGCTAGGCCTATAATTGTCAATTGTCATTGACGCACAGATAAGTAATGTGTGCTCTCAATTAGTTTGCCTATTTATTTCGATAAAATTAGTAGATGGTGATAAACAATATATACATAATAGACTAAAATCGTAGGAAAGTCAAAACCAAGAAGCTTTTATCTAGTACACTGGAGATTTCAATATGAACCTAATAACTTGTAACAAGAAAATATGACCTTGAATGACGCCAGTTTAATTTTTTTATCCCTTTCACACCTAACTTGGTATTGCCACTGTTAATACGAAGTTTTCCCAAGGCTACTATGTATGCTGTAATATTCTGTGCAAAAGGTTAGTTTTTGTACCTAGAGTCTGGCCAGCCAAAGCTGAACCCAGTAAAAGGCGGCAAATTTAAAAAATATGGACCTGGTAACATCGGCTTTAGTAGGAAAAAAACATTTTGATACTTTTGATATTATTCTTAGAGGTGATCATAGTATATAGGTACATTAGGTACACAACACAGCAGGATTTAAACGTTATTAAAGCAAATGATTTGAACCGTTTTCAACAAAACTGACAACTAACTACGCCGAAACGCCATGATGACATTCCATAGTGTGGCCGCTACAAAAAACACTGGGTTCAGCTTTGGCTGGCCAGACTCTACATGAGTTTGTTGATAAATTGCCAACAACATCATTCAGAAGCATTGTTGTATGAGACAATTATTATTATTATGCTAAATAAAATAATTATCTGAACCAATTATTAAAAAGCGATACTCCCTGATTATGGGTAGTCACCATAATAAAATTATAGCAACTCTCACTTTGTCAATGTGCATGTGTGTCAAAAAAATTGCGTCGCTTCGAATATTTAAGTTAATATTGTTGCTTATTTAATAAATATTTTCCGAATAATAACTATAAAGAATGCATTGTATTGTGCAAAATTGCAGAAGTGTTTGGACACCAAATTCTGGCATAGAATTTCACAGGCAAGTGTATATTTACGTTATTTACAATATTCCTCAATACTCCTGCATTTACCTGTTTAGAATCATTTTAATGGCAAAAATCGTCAAATTTATCATCATTTTAGTAAGCAATCATGTTAAATAAGTTCTTTTCCTAATACTTTCATCATTTTTCAACAAGTTTTCAAAATAAAAATAAACAAATTTAACAAGTAAGGTAACCATGATGACGGGTTTTTACGGATAGCGACGAGAATATATTGCTAAAACAATATTATGATGAACATTTCGAAAATAATTTTAAAGATATTTATACTAGTAATGAAACAACACACGACATCGGTATTGCACTCACTTGTGGTTTTAAGTTTGTTCTTTTTTACATTGAAATTTATACTTTTTTAACTTACCTCATATTTTTTGTTTTACGTATTTCAGCTTTCCAAAAAGTAAAATAAAAAGAAATATATGTGCCTATCAAGGGTAAAATTACTGAGGATTACGACCCAGAAAAAAATACCTTTTGAAAAATAAACTTTGTAAAGTTAGATGAAATTTGTGCAAGGTTGCTATAAACAGTTTTTCTTTGATGATTTTGGCTTGAAGTTGGCCCGTCGAAGCAACGCGTTTAAAACGAAGATCTGAGTAGCTTACAATTTGGTAAACAGCATCTGATGCAAAACACAACTTTCCTCTATTTACAAAGGATGTTACCTAATGCTATATATCGGTTCATATCCAAGCTTTGTAGCCAAAAGTTATATAAAACTATCATTATCTACCAATTAAAATTGTATATGTACCTATAAAGTATGACCAGTTATATTATAATATAATTATACTTTTAAAAAATATATGTCGTTATTATTTATAGACCATGATTTTTAGTTTTTTCTATTTCGAAAAATCCTGAATTTACAAACCTGCGTGGTCACTCCACAGACAGAGACAAAAAACATAACTGACGTCATTCAAGGTCATATTTTCTTGCTACAAGTTGATGTTCATAGTGCAATCTCCAGTGCATTAGATATAAGCTTCTTGGTCAAAACTGTAGGTATTTTTTTTAAAGAATACTTGGGGCATGACATACAAAAATACAATAGATACCGAAGCCAAAAATATAGTTTTTAGAATTTTTTTTTCTGTTTGCCTGTATGTCTGTATGTATGTCCGGGCTAATCTCAAAAAGTACTGCATGGATTTACTTCAAATTTGGTACAAAGATAGGTTGATAGGTTTTATCCTGGAAATTCCACGAAATCAGGAACTATGCGGGTTTTTCTTCGACTATGCGGGCGCAGCCGCTGGCTGGAAGCTGGTATATTATAAACATTGTAGTTGTAGAAAAATTAACACTAAAGTGCATGATGCATTTACAGGGAATGAGGCCCTCACCACCTCGAAATTACACAGCCTAGAACATCGTCGAAAAGTGGCTAGTTTGGCAGTCTTCTACAGAATCTATCATGGTGAATGTGCTGAAGAACTGCATAACCTGATACCTGCTTCTCCCTTTTACCACCGGTCGAGTCGACGCGGTGCTGGCCTCAACCCCTATGTCATCGACATTCCACCAATACGCACTAAGCGTTACGCTTCATCCTTTCTCGTGCCTGGTACGCACGCATAAGGAATGGAACAATCTTCCGGCCTGCGTGTTTCCCGATACTTATAATCTGGACTTATTTCAAAAAAAAGAAATTAATGTTTCATCTTCTTGAAGGTCTAATTTTGCCCACCATCTCAAATTCGCTTACCTGTGGCCATAGAAATCTAAATAACAAGGCACTAGAAGTCGTAAGCGCGCGTGACATTGTCGCCGCTCAGGTGGTTACCATGCCACAAGTCTGTTCGTCGCTTGTTCAGTTGTTCCTGACACGTGCGTGAGTAAACATGGTGTGTTGCAGTATTTCCCAGTGCGGAAATTCTTCCATAAATTGTAATTATACTATTATAGGAATAACATTTCACCGGCAAGTATTTTTGTTTATAAATATTGCCGTTTTTCCTTAAAATTAAACAATATTTACAAGTAATACGAATGACACAGTCAACCGTTCCTCTCATCACGTCACAGATCTGTGCATCACGTTTAGCTATACATTGCCTTTTACTATAATTGTCAACATCTGACAGGTCGGTTGTTATAACTGCCTTATCAAATGACAATTACAAGAAGCAATGTACTGCATTGTTAACGATAAAGAGTAAATAGTCGCAAGCTAGTGATGTGATGTGTTAAAATTTTTTTGCGTAATACGATGTTAAAATATAATTTATAATTATTATGTAGTAGTTAAAGTCTAGGTTTTTATTTATTTCAATATAAGTCTTATGACGACTGATGGAATAATTGGATTATATTTTAATTTGAATTTTATTTTATTTTTATAACTGATATATAACTTTTTTAACTAAGTACATCGATACAATCATTTTCGGACAATTTTACTGTCGATACAGAATCACATTAATTAAATATACAATATAATGCCATAATGTAAAGGACATTCTTCGTTTAGGTTGACAAAACTATTTTATATTAAATATATTCTTTGTAGATTTCCACAATGTCCTGACATTAAGGACAAATGGATTTCCGCGACTGGGAAAAAAATTTGTTAATTTAATCGGTGTACATACATAAAAAAAAACATACCGGCCGAATTGATAACCTCCTCCTTTATTTTTTGAAGTCGATTAAAAACTTTTAAATCTCTTTATAAACTACTTTCGTTGTGCTCTTGACCTATCTCTTCACGCCGTACTCCAGCAACACTCTTTCTCTCACTCTCACTTTCTAATAGATTTTGAATTTTTTGTTTTATACATGCAACTTATAATATTATAAATGCAAAAGTTTGTGAGTCTCTGTTGTCTTGCCTATGTTATAGTGTAAAAGGGCTCGCAGTACATTTCAGATCTTTAAATTTATACTTTCAGCAGGAAATGCTATCATGTGGAACGATTTTTGTTATGGCACAATTGTTATAACTCTTATAGTTTTGGTGGTCTGGCGCGGTTCTGCATCAGGTGTTCGAGATTTTCAAATTTATACTCTCAGTTTCAAAACCCCCTCCATTTTTTTAAATATATAATGTACAGACACTGTTTTATTATTTGTATATATAGATAAATAAATATTTAAGTACATAACATATTTTTATTTCTTATATCTATATCTACAGTCTGCCGTGGGCTCACGAGATGAGCCTACCACTGTATTAAAATCAACAACTATAATATATTTCTTATTTGTTAACTATCACTTAACTATCGATAACAAGGCTGCGATGTCTTACATCACTAAAGCGTTGAATGAACGTTAATGAAAGTTCAACCTTATTTCTATGCGTTGAGGTTCAAAGTTATATCTATCAAAAATTAACGCCCCCTGTTGTCGAATAGCCGAATTTTTTCGTATTTGAAGTTTCTAAGCAAAAGGAAACAAAACATCTCACGTACCCTAGGGATGTTTAATACTAAAATAAACCGTACAGTCGTGAGTTAGGGTACATATTAAAATGCGAAATTTATTATTTAAGTTAGTTTTCTTTAAAATGAAGCTGTCCAATAAAAGGCATAGTTTACTTGTGTGAACTGTCTAGTTATCGGTTTAAATGTGTGGGTTTTGGCGACAGTGGTTTTCATACTAATTATGACATTATAGCACTTCTATGTGTCTTGTTATATAGATTTCTATGCCTGTGGCCTTGTCTGTTATGTTTTGGTTACGTTACGTAGTCTATTGCTCTAAGGCCGCGTTTCCATCTGCAAGAAAACTTCCGCAAGAAATGTCCGACAGTCTGTCTGACAGCAGCTTGCAAGTCTAATTCCGCGTTTCCACCTGCAAGTAGACTTGCAAGCTGCTGTCAGACAGACTGTC
>CAJQZM010033680.1:26149-40836 GCA_907164665.1 Colias nastes
GACCAATTGATATAAAATATTACCAATATCTGGCAAAGGAATAATACCTACGTAGGAATCTAAACAAATATCTGAACAAAAAGGCGATTTCCAAAACCTTGTTCGATTTGATCTACTTAATAAAATTGAGAAATCTTTAACTTAGCAATAAAATACCACCTAAAAGTGTGATAGCTAGTTAAAATAATCTTACGGATGAAAATGGTGCGTTCCCTTTTATGATTTGCCAAGATAGCAACGCATTTCAGTCGTAAATGTGGTTTGGCAGGCGCTCGCAAACCCAAAGTCGATATAAAAAAGCCCTGGGACGTGGCTACTGGCTCGTACTCTATCAACCATGATGGTTCTGTTACCTATAAAGATAAAGAACATATTAATTATGAAAACAATGTTAAACAGTTCGTCTACTGGCACATATTATGATTTTATAATATGGGTTTAAATGATGTTGGCATAAGGACCTATTAATATGATAACATTAATATGAGTGAAATGCGTGTGTTAAATTTTATAATTTTCAAACTTCTAGCTTTTGATTTATTTCAAGTACTTGTGAAAGCTGAAAATTTGCAGCTCCTCAGAATTTTATTTTGAGCGACTGAAAAGTTGAATGTGAATAACCTTTTGTTTTCGTTTGCTGCATTCATCGAAATGCATTTTGTACGAAATAAAGTTCAGAATAGTTTATCGGACAAATACATTGGATAGGTAATTTTGTAGTTTTATTATATTTGATAGAACTGTATAGTAAACATAAAATATGTGTTTTGTCAGCTCTTTTATTATCAAAAATACTTTAGTTGGTTCGCCTTAATGTTTAATACCTAATATTGGTTAAAAGCGTTGCAAGAATTTAAGATTTTTTTTTTGTTATTATGATTGTACTGTAGAATTGCATTATGAAAATGTTCGAATGCTAGTTGAATTCCCGCATGAAGGGTTCTGTAAATATTGAATTCAGAAACAAAGTCAGTGTTGCTATTACATAATTATTGTTGTAATAATAAAATAAAAATGTTGGTCAATCCTAAATAAGTTATCTTGTTGGATAGATTTTATCATGTTACGCGATTCATTCATTCAGAGTCTTCGTATTATTTCATATAGATACTTGTCCTATCCTACATGATATTGTTTTTCAAAATATTTTAAAATCTAGGCCAATGGTATCTATCTATCCTTTAATATTGGGAGGCTTTGATCCAGCGCGAGTGTCAAAAATGCTGCACAAATTGAGCATTAAACAACAAAAGATATTATGTTATGGTTGCATTAATTCAAATACTTGACTTTCTTGCTACTCAACCCTGATGAAGTCACTTGTACCGTCTTTGCCAAGGTTGATTCGCGATAAAAAAACAGCCTATGCTATTTTAGAGATGTAGCTTTCTTGGTAGTGAATGAATTTTTACAATAGATAGAGTATCAATTAAAATTTATTTTTTTGAAAAATTAGTGCTTATATATAGATATATCGTACCAGTTGCCCATCCACATGCCATTCCAACAGCGGTGGTGGGAACGCCTTCGCCGAAGAACAATTAACGTCTAAAGGTTCATGTATTTGGTACAGTCGGTCGTATCCAACTATGCGAGGATTTTCACGGGAAATATCTGAAAATTAACAACGATATTTTGGATATAGATAATAAACTAAATATATGTTAAACACTGGTGTAGTTATTATTCAAACAAAACTATTATAAATCTATAAAAATCATATAAGTTGTTCAATTCATTATTCATTCAATATTTATACATTTTATCACAATAAACTTTAGTTTTATATATACAATGAAATAGTTGATTTGAGACCTGTAATTTCCCCGACTAAGATATACCTATTATATTAATGTGCTCAATATCTACAATAAATGATACATCGATCAATATTTGAAAAGTTATTTATAAATATGTAAATGGAAATAAGTGTATAAACAAAGTAAACTCAAAGGACAAAGATAGAATGGTTTAAAAGATACAATAACGATCTTTGTCCATGTTTTCATAATATTTTATTGTGATCTTTTGCTCCAAAGTTACCGAAATAAAAATAAATTACTTATAAGGGTAAAGGTAAATGCGTAGGTGTTCAATTTTGAAAACGTTATTTACAATTTGTTACTTATTACTATTAATATTTACGTAAAGAATTCTTTACGAAATCGTAAAATGGTCATTACCAATAATAATTTATAGAAGTATACCTACGTTTCAATAAACTAAAGCAAAATCAACATAAGTACCAGAACATAATTAAAAAATCCTCTTTCACACAATACACGAGTATTTCATTTAAATTCCTTAGAACTAAACTGTAACGTTAAAACCAAAGGCGCTTCTATATACAAATGCATAAGTGTTACTTACAATAAACTTCCATGAAAGCCTCTGATTGTGCTGAATGAAAAGATGGTGCCTCTTCAGACACCTCGCAGCGGTAAAGACCTCGAGATTTTAATGTTAAATCCCGCAGGTGAACGCGGCGAGCGCTTGACCTCTCCATCTAAATGAATACATTAATGGACGTTACTCTCGCTTCTATTTAAATAAAGAGATAGGTCACTTATGGGGATCATTATGGCGCAAGTTTAGTCTGGTTACGTATTATTTTATGTTGGAATGTGCTAAATAAAGTTAAATTTAATTTATAGAAATATTGCGAGTTTGTGTTTAAGAAATATGTTTAAAATATTGTTTTTTAGTTTGTCTAAGTATCTTGCAAAAACTACTATGTTTTTGGGTTTGATAAGAAGGTAATTTGCATCTATATTTGTACAATCTGTGACATCGTAATACATAACCCATTGAGCCCCAAGTGGCCCGATCGGTCCACGACACAATAGATTTTCTATTGTGTCTGTGGTTCCGGGGCCTGAGTTAATAATATAAGATTTTAATAGTATATGTACATTTTCTTATGGTAAGTTTCAAAGTAAAAGTTTTTCAGCTTAAAGAAATGAACTTTGTAATAAATTCCATTTTATTTTCTCTCGTATTATAAAATGGACTGAAAACTGTGGCATTAGCCGAGCTAGCTTTCTTATGTAAAAGTCATATTCTAGGTACCTACTTATAATAAGTTTTCTTTTAAGTGTTTCGAGTTTCAGCAATTCGCTGGTTATGTTTTATTAAATTAATTCTTGTTTATTACATCTGTCCACGTGCTATAAAGGTTAATAGAAGAATTAATATTTAATTCATCAATGATTTAGTTGTGTTACAGTTTGAGTGAAATAAAGTAACTGTTACTAGTAACTAAAGCATTTTTATTTAATATGTTTACTTATATTTTTTATACGTACACTTTTTATATGGCGATGTTTACCATGAAATAGGTTATGTTAGTACCAGGAGCATAGCTGCAGGCATATTAAGACTAAGTCATTATATGAAGTGAAAAGCTAGAGATCCCTTCCAATTTAAATTTTATGATTTTACAAAATCTTGTCTACTCTCTCTTCTCACCTTAAAATATGTATTCGAAATCGGGTTTATGGATTAACGTGAATGACATTACTATGCAAATCTATTTGTGTTGTTGCATAAAAATGTGAGCTTCGAACATGTAAAAGAATTTATTTTTAGCAGTCGGGAGGAATTCCAGTCTTATCCCTAGATCAAACACGGTGCATACAATATTGTATACAAGTTTTGTGGATGAATATTTTATCCATCGTATGAATAGACTCACCGCTTCAATGCCGCAGATATAATTCAGTATACTTACAATCAGAGGTTTAATGCTTTTTCATTTTCATAGACACGAGGGTTTAGAAATGCAAGGATTCAAACAAGGTTTTGTCTGTAATTTTATGTCGTGAATTAAAATTTCTACGTTCATGTTTCCATTTGTACAGTTGACATATTTTATATTTAATACAAATTTAGTATATTATATTTATATTTAAACGCTATATAAATAACAGAACATACAATTCGAATAAACTCAAACATTTATTTATTCAATTAGACTTCTTCTAGAAGCACTTTTGAATCGTCATAATATAGTTTTACCAGTTACAATAAAATAAATTATTTATATTTAAAATGCAGTTAAAAACTCACGTCAACTTTGACGCCTTCAACTCTATGCGAGTGTTGTGGCGGCTTCAGCCGGGGCATGTATCTGTAGAATTCTTCATTATCCTTATACCACTTCACAGAATACAGTTTACCGCCCTCGAGGTCATAATCACAAGTCATAGTAACTGACTCCCCTCGTTGTTTTAAATTTGGTATGGACACACCGACGATTTGCAGACAAATGGACGCTAAAATAAAAATCTTAACTGTATATTCTGGTTGGGTTTAGAAAATTATTATAAAAGAGCGTCTAAATTTGTTAATTAGTCAGGTTCAATTTCACGGATATTGTGCAAAGACCATTTTGCATTTAACTACCAAGGTACGTTAATTAAACGTTAAAATAGAACATGATTTTAAATAAAAGGTTCTAAAATAGAGGCTTTACAGTATTGTTGTAAATAAATATTAATTGCCTTTCTTGAAAACGAATTTTCCACTGAATAAATATCTAATAAATTAAATGCACGACGAGATAAATTCATCTGTTCCATTATTTTAAACAATACTAAAACTATATAAAAACAATATCTATGAATAATAAATTTAATAACTTTTGCATTTTTTTACCTTCAAGATAAATTAGGAGTAAATAGCACACAATTATTCGTAGCTGCATTTTACACTTCAAAAATGTAACTTTACATAACTTTGTACTTAATAATAATATTTAAATTTATAAACAATTAACTTTTAACGTAACATATCATCAAATTGAATGTCATTGCGCTTGTATAAGTAAAGTCTTTGTTTCGTATTATTTCGTAGCACCGAAAGCGGGTGCAGCGTAGCGGGCGTAGAGAGCAACTGTTGCTACGACGCGGTAATGCTACGGGCTACGTTACGTTCATGCAACTTGAATAATACGATTATGCACGTTCTAAATTTATCGAGTTAGACTTTGACTCAAAAACTTTATACTTTTTTTAGTTGTGAATTTAATAAAAGTTTGTTTACCATATACCATTTAAATCCTATCGCACAACTTAAATGTTTTTGAATATAAATAAAAATCATTTTTTTAAATCAATTATTTATTAATTTAATGATTGGTATAATTTTAAATTTAACTTATTAAGGACATTTATATTTCACAAACATTTATCAGCAAAGCCCTGAGATATTTCAAATATTCGCCGCAAAAAGTTTTTAACTTTTTTATAACAGACCCCATAAATCTACGGCTTCTCTTTTCATACCAGGACCATCGGGACGTATTAATTAATTATACCCTTAAACATTAAACAATACACCGTAACATTAACCTGAATCTTTTAGCTTGAAAATATAGAATTGCCCCATTTATACTACAAGAGCATAAATTATCGATTTCATGAAATAAATCAAAGCAAAGCTTTTCAAACAGTCAAATTGGGTATTTGAATTAAACATTTTTTTTTGTGATAAATGGAAAGATTATATATTAGTTTTATAACAAAACTGTTTTTTTTTTTTTTGCAATAATTCAAAAGTTATTTCAAAATAAAAATTAGTCTTTGAATCCAGTACCGAAGACACGCCGACAACTCCCGAAGCGTCACCCGAGCGCGTGTGACGTCATAATGTTGCTAACAAAATTTTTTGAAGTTTTTTGCATTAAATATCAATATTATTAATAATGTTTTAAAATACATAAAAAAAATCAATATTTTTTTTATTCAAATACCCAATTCTGGTTTCGGGTATACAAATGCAATTTGCAATAACACATCCCTCCTTACTGCTAAGGTTAATTAGTTTGGAAAATCATTTGGCATTTTGTATTAATGAATAGTTACATTTTAAGATTTTCCAATAAAAAAATCCTTAATAATAAGAGGTCATAGGTCAGGTCAGATCAATATTCGTCATAAGCTAAGCAAAGTACACATAAGTAGAGGTCTATAGTACAAGTAATAATTATTATTAAAGGTTGGTGGAAGTAATTATTAAAGAATATCATCCTCCATTTTCGTAAAGTACCTTAATGAAAACATTATAGGCTTAAAGAGGATTCATTTGGGGTTTCGCGCCATTATCGCCGTATCAAAGTGCTGACCGCGGGATTAGTGACAGATTTAATAAATAGATAATTTGCTAATGGCGTCTCGTTGTTATCCATTTGGTGGACGCAAGAGTAAACAAATTCGGCACTCGTTTTGAATAATTCACCACAGATTTTGCTGGATTTCTGTTCTGTTTAAAGTGAAATAGTGAATAATTATTGATGTTATATTAAGAAAGTCGAAATAAACTGGAAATTAATAAATGTAAAAATTATGTGAGAAAATACAAATATAAAATATTATCATATATCTGTAATAATTTTATGGTTCAATATTATCACGTCTCATCTGAAAAGATGCATTTAAATTTTTTTCTGCCAGAATATATCCTAGTTAATACCGAAATAAAGTTCCTCCATAACAATACCATTGCGCGCTATTCAATAAATCGTCTCGACTTCACGATTTCTTTATACTTCGTCCCACATTCAATGTAATAAAATAGGGCGTATTATACAATATTTCGATACCAATGGAAAACCTCAGAAGTACGTAAGATTTATTGGTAGAGACGATTCCCTTTGAACTCGCTGGTAACGACTTCTGCGGGATCTTTGCATAATTCCCGAGATTTTCTCAAATCTACTGGAATATTCCGTAACACAATAAGACGATCTGATTAAATGTTGTCAATGAGACGGATTGATTAAAAATGCAGTTGAATGTCTTTGCACTGGCAGCTTTGATAGGATGTTTTTAGTAATTCAGCAGGTTTGCTGAGTTTAAATTTAATTACAAGATGTTGCCAAGTTAATAGAATTTGTTATTCTTCCAAATTATCCTCTTATCAAAGTAGCAGTTCTAAATACTGTGGATATTGGAGTCTTACTGAGAGCTGACTTCCAAATTCTTGACTACATATAGTTATTTTTTTAACTTCCCACTTAAAAAAGGAAAGAAAAGATTCATGACGTAGAAAACTCGTGATGCAAAATTTTTATTTTTTTTAATTATCAAATCGCAAAATAATATCGAGAATGGAGAATCTAGATAATAATAGAGAAAAGTGCTTTCCTCCTATAGAGTATTTTAAAGGTTTATGAAAAACTATAGATAAGTTAACTATACAGGGTGTAATCGTTAAGTGTGCACAAGCGATTATTCCGTAAATATTGCAGATATCAAAAAACTTTAAACTGATATCGAAAGTACTTAACCTAATGAGAAAAATGGCCATAAAATTTTTTTAAAAATAAAACGAGAAATATCCAAAAATGTTATATCAAAAGCTCCCATACATTTTATTTCCCATACATTTTGTATTCATAGTAGATTTTCGAAGTGACGTCCTCATTGTGCAATACAATGAGGAGCTCTATTTACAGTTTCTAAATGAAATTTCCTTCAAATTTGCGAAGTAATTAAAGCAGAAAACAAAAAAAATAAAGAAAAAGCTAAAATCTTTCATATTAAATGTACATGGGATATTCATATCTCATACTAAATGTATGGGAGGGTTTAAAGTTAATTTTTTTGATATTTCTCGTTTTATTTTTTAAAATTAACTATGGCCATTTTACTCATTAGGTTAAGTACTTTCGATATCAGTTCAAAGTTTTTTGATATCTGTAATAGTTACGGAATAATCGCGTGTGCACACTTAACGATTACACCCTGTATTATTACAATGCCGAGTTACACGCGCTTCCATAGATGCCACTCTTTCCATTAGCGTCGCAGTACACTAGAAATAAGATATTTATGCAAACAACAAGGATAGTTGGTAAAGTGCAATAGTAAGTTGTTTATTAGGTTTCCAGCTCGAGTCTTGAAGCCTTAATAAAATCAACTTATAAACTAATTTATTTGCTCGAGGTCAATATTAAAATAATGGAAAAAAAAAACTATATTATGTTCCTTTGGTAAAAATAATAGAAAAATTTAATGTTATTTTATCGGTAATAAAAATAAATCTTTAAATACAAAATAAAGATTTATTTATAATGAGTATTTTTATAATTTATACGCAACATGTAGGTGCAATTAAATTATAGTAATTCATTTAATTAATGAATAACATTCAAAAACGTAAAATTATATAAGAGGTAAATGAAAGAAGAAACATGTCTGAAATAAACAATATCAAAATGTATGTAACATTTATTAAATAACTTGTGACATTTATTGTTTTAACTCAGAATCTCACACGCATTGATCTCCATGTAAAGTATATGATTTAATTTTAAACCTATTTATTTTTTTTTTGTTTTTGGTTTATAATATTCTCTGATATTTTTGTCTTTAAAGCATGTACTAACTAGTACATCCAGATAACTATCTGGATGTACTAGTTATAGGTCATACACAGACCTATTACAAACTCTAATATTTCACAACGAAAATACTTCAATATTCGATATATTTGTAATAGCCGTAGCAAAACACTGAGAAGGCGAAAATAAACAATTTTCTTTATAATTTTATTACTTTAAATTCACCTAATCCATTGAAAATTATCGATTGTTATGGAAATGATTATTTTAATATTGCAGTATAATTATATATTCATGTTTATTCTGTAGAAATTGGGAACGCTGTAGCTGACATTTTTAATTATGTTTATCCTTCGCTTTATTATGATCGGATCGCATTAATATTTAATTAAAACGTTATCTAACGAGTCGATTTGGTTCAAAATTGCTCTTTGTTAAATATATGAAATAAATAACGTGTGCATATCAAAATTCTAATTTGTAGTTGTACGCGGGGAATAACGCAACTAATAACTAAATTATACATTCATCGGAAGCCAAATCAACTTAAATAGCTTATTATGATCGCTGCCTGAAATTACTTTTTGGTATAATATACACATTTAGGTTTTAACGCGATATGGGCATTATGCTTTCAAGAGGGTCGAATAATTTGATGCTATCGTGGAGAACGTTCAGAGTTTTACTTACCAATTCGTTATTCAAATGTTATTAATTTTTCGTACGTACGTGTGATTAATTATTTTGACATTTATTAAAGCAATTCTATAGACAGATATATAAATCGTCACGTTTATGTGACGTTTATCCGTTTTTTATTACTCCGGGTTTTATAATATAATAAATACTTAGTTAATATTTATTCTGTTTGAAGGCGAGTTACCATTAAACTTCTCATATGTCTTTTATTGTAAAATCTGCATCTGAACATCTTATTAGTACTACTACTATTACAATTTATTATAACTAATGATTAATGGAAATACATTTTGAAAGCGTTCGATATATTTTTGCGTACCAAAGAACAAAAGCAGTAGGAGAAACAAAACAGAAGCAAACTACTCGACAAGTGAAATACAAACTGAATAGTTTAAACAAAAGGACTCATCTACATTTTAATATTCTTTCGACCATCGCGAAACTAGATATTAGATAATAACCGTTTATCCAGTTTCAATAAGACGCCTTTGTACCTGTCTAGTGCTGACTCTATCAAGTCTAGGAAGTGTTCATTTCGTACCAGGAGTTTCGCGTTCAAAATTGGGCACTTACCTCACTAAATACATGTTTAACGGTCTTTGTTTAAAACTTTTAAGATTATGTATTAGGTAAAATACGAGTGATGTTTCGAAGAATAACCACATCAAAATAGCTCCAAAAGTATCAGAAATGACTTTTGTCACCTCTACGTCACACCTCTACGCCAGGATGTATATTTTCTCTTCATAAAGTATGAAAAGATTCAAATGCAATACCTAATTATACCATTAATAACTCACGTTTTATGATGTATATGAATTTTGCTGGTCAACACACTTTTTAAAGTCATAAAATAAAGACAGTTCCTAATAGTGGGACTATATTTCAATATTTTCAACTAATTTGCAAGTACTGATACAAATAATTAGAGCATACAAATGCAATCCACCCGTGCTTTATCGCTATTCAATAAACTAAATGCGATGTACGATCCGCTTCATTTCATCTAACGTCAATGGGTTTAACGTTTTTTTTTGGTTTTAACGCAGTGAAAATTATCCAGTATGTTA
Source organism: Colias nastes (assembly GCA_907164665.1). NCBI lineage: Eukaryota > Metazoa > Arthropoda > Insecta > Lepidoptera > Pieridae > Colias > Colias nastes. Next base: position 36,263 of record CAJQZM010033680.1, read on the forward strand.
ATTCGGTAGCGACCAATAGAGGACAGTTCGTTGAACTGCTGCTGTTGTATTGCAATATGTTAAACTAGTTAACTGGGTTCCTTTAGTACTCGATGAAAATCGATGAGCCTGATTATATTATACAGTTCATGATTTTTCGAAAAGTAAAATTAGTGTGTAGTTTAATCAAATTCAAAGTACTTGATTATTACATCTGTACATTGCTTTTAATTAGACAAAAAACTTTGATCTCAAATTCTAAAATAATAAACATTGAACAAATTTAAAAAAGGCAGAAAATATGACTAGGTACTCTATAATGCAACGCAGTTATATAAATCGTCAGTGTGTACAGATTTATTATGCCCGCTCTTTCATATTACAATTACGGAACCCTATAAAATTGTTTTTGATATATCGTGACAGCACGGCTCCATATAATTTACATTAATTAACCAATAATTTATTGGATAATATTATTATTGCTTAATAGTTCGTTGTTTTGATATTTTAGTTACAGTTTTGTAAATTGACAGCTAATATAAACAATTTGTAATTATACCACATTATTTAGGTTAAAACCCGCAATTTTGTACATGGACGTATTAAACCAATTAACAATGTATGATGATATTTGGCAAAATATTATTTCATCAGTTATTTTATTTAGCTGTAGATATATTTAATTTATTTTAAAACAATAACACTTCTTTGTTCATTGGAATTTTAAATTTATATTAGTCTATTATAAGCGTAATAATCTTTTAACCTGCTCTAGGGCAGCATGGTGCGTTGTGGTTAAAACCCTTTCCCGAGGCCTGGGTGATGATATTGGGATCTGAATCCTAAAAATCGGCAGCTTTTTTGCGTTATTGATTGAGTGATATTATGATTAAAATAGGGGGCACTATAATATTTATAGCTAAATTAATCATTGTTTAAAAAGTCATATAAAGTTACATGATTAATACTAAAACTAATAAACCAACATTGAAAGGCGTAATTAGAACATATTAATATTTATAATAAGGGAAGTGATGTTTCATTAAAAAAAAAATGTGTGCGTGTACTAGAGTACACACGTAAGAAGTGAAACTTCTTTATGACCTTATTTTTCAAAAAATAATTTACTATCTACACTAATATTATAAAGAGGAAAACTTTGTTTGTTTGTTTGTTTGTTTGATTGATTGTAATGAATAGGCTCATAAACTACTGGACCGATTTTAAAAATTCTTTCACCATTCGAAAGCTACATTATCCACGAGTAATAAGTATAGGCTATATATTATCACGCTAAGACCAACAGGAGCATAGCCACGCGGGTGAAACCGCGCGGCACAGCTTGTATACAATATTACAGAAATACGTTAGTCTAACACGCTCGTCGCTTCGCTCCTCGCTACCTATTTAAATATTTACACCAGCCGCTGCTGCAACTCGCTCGCTTCGCTCGCTCAGCTCGTGCGGTAGTTCAAAAGACCAAGGGAGACGCCAAAAAATTCGAGTTATATAGAGTTTTCAACTTATAAAGGATTTCGACTTAGGCGGATTTTGATTGGACATAAAGAGTTTGAGGTTTATTCTTATAAATATTGAATTCACAAAATCATAATTGAACACCAATCAAGCAAACACGTGTTAACGTGAGTCATAGATTTATTATCGTATACTCCTAAAATGTTTTCTAAGAAACAATACTGTACTTACATTGTCGGCAAGTTCTTAAAGGCGGTAACTTATTTTTGTTCGAACAATAGAGGTAATAAATATAAATTCCTAATGTCGAAATCTCGAAACAGTCAGAAATTAATGACGCACATAGTTGATAGTATATACATATTATGACAGAGGTTAAGCTTAAATAACTTGAAAAATAAATAACATGATCTCGCCCACGTGTTGGTGTTTTAAAAAATTCAATCAAAAACTGAGGTTAACTTTAAATACAATTTTAGAAAAATAAATACCACAATCAACATTCAAGTATTAGAAAAAATTGATGCCATAATTCCACCCACGTGTTAGTGTATTGAAAAATACAATCAAAAAGTGAGGTTAATCATAAATAACTTAGAAAAATAAATACCATTATTACACCTAAGTATTAGAAAAATAGATGTAATTACTTATTTACTTTTTTTAGAAATTCACTGGAATTAGAATTAAAACAAACCCTTTGATTTTGCTGATCACTTTAATATAACATGTATATAGTCACGAGTACGGCGTAACGCAAAAATGTCACGAGTACGGCGTAACGCAAAAATGTCACGAGTACGGCGTAACGCAAAAATGTCACGCGCGCGGCGTAACGCAAAAATGTTACACAAAATTTTTGTCCACCCCCGATAAAGAAGTTTCACTTCAAAAACTCTACGACTCATCACCATCGTGATGTAGATAGGTACATATTTTAAATACTAAGTATTGTAAAATTTCAACAATAATTTCTACTGCTCTTTAAACGTCTCTAGAGTACATAAACATAGTAATTTGGCAGTAAATTGTAACATTTAATGACAGTCAAGGCGAATTAAACACTACAAGTTATAACGACCGGATGACACTTAACACTGGAGTGCTTAAAGAGGTTAGCTAACTTGGGCTTTGTTACGGGAACGTGTCATTCGATACTCAATTAGTTGAAGGTAGTAAGAAATTATGGCTACAAGAGTTAATGCTAGGAAGATTGGAGATTGTACTGTAACATAATGCAATTTGCAAACTTTGTAAAATTCTTTTATAAGAAAATTGAATGACTCTTGCTTATAAAGCTCTTTTGCACACTTTGATATTGTAATAAAAATTGAGTTATATCATTAGAGAATTTCAATTTCATATCTTTTCCTATTGCATTGTTCTAGTTTTAAGTTCCGTTAACCTTACGTCATCATCATCATGCGCCCATATACGTTCCCACTGCTGGGACACGGGCCTCCTGAGGGTACCTTTATGCCATAATAGCTTAAGTATTTTTGGGTATAAACCGAAAAGTGAGCCAAACAAACAATAAATTCTAATATATTAAATCCTCAATAAAGTAACATTATCTAAAATAAAATAAAAATACATTGAAAGCATTATAAAATATATATATCGCTCACCTCCAGCGCGCCTATGACATAAAATATAGCCCATAAAATATGTTCTGAAGAACGTAAACAAAGGGGTTTATAGTTTCATGGCTATCGACAGGACAATATAATGTTATATCGTATTTTAACCCATTCGTAAATCTATATTAATACAACAATCTCTAGAGTATACTCATACACGTCTATAATATAATATAGGTTATGATATGTGACATTTATTCACGTTTATGACGTCACGTTAAACGTTTTTAAGCGTAATTTGGCTTATTACGTTCGGATTTGATATTTGGATATGTGGACCGAAACTGAGAAGGCATTATGTCCCATGTATTCTAGAAAGGTTTTGCCTGCCTAAAATACAATTAAAAATGGTTTTCTATATAACCTAATACCATACAAAGAATTTCAATCATCGTTCTAATTAATAAAGAGATAGGATTCTGTATTGTTACCTATATGAACATTTTAAACAGACAGTTATTTATATTTGGAAAATGTGTCGTCACATTTTAGGAAAATAAGCGTATAATAAAATTTGGGAATAAATACTGTGATTGTCACCGAAGTACAAAAACATTAGCTTTTTGTCCAACTCGTGTAATATATCACGAGAATAACAATGACACACATATAGAAAGCTGGGATACCAACCATTAACATAACTGTGGGTAATAAGAACACACATAAAATTGAATAAATTGCCCTTACTCACCGAGTCCCCTAAACTTTACGAATAGAACCTTATTGCTTTGTATCAGATTTGACTATGGCTTAACACTAGATAAGACTTTAACACATTTCGTAATTAAAGACATCACCTGTCCAAATATAAAGGTATTTAATTGTATACCGTGTGACTATCACGTGAAAGTTGCATTTTGAACACCACGTTATATTAGAGGCACTAAAAGCTAAATCTAATGGATACCAATCCCATTGTAATTTAAGCTCAGTTGCAGTACATTTCTATTTATGTAAGACGATTTGGGCAGCATCGTGTGTTTGCTCTAATGTTAGGAGCAATGTATGCGTAGTGAATACGATGTGTAGTCGAATTTTCTCATAGTGTGACGAAGACGTGAGGTGATGTCTATTGCGGACGCAGGAGTTAATGGAGCAAGTGTTATTGAGCAGATATTACCCCAAAATTTGGTATCGCAAACCGTGTTAGTGCTACGGTACAAATGTTGTGGTTGTTCATGAGTTACACTGACGTTAGTTTGATTGTACGGAACTTTGTTAACGAGATCGGCTCTGTTTGATACTAATAGACTGGGGTAGAAGCCTTTAAAAATAATAAAAAGATAAAAAAAATCGCAGTCGGATGAAACCCATTAGAAAAGGAGGGGAATATGATGAAAATAAAAGGAAAAATAAATTACGGTCAATCAGAGTTCGGGAAGTGGGAGGGGGGAGCTTTTAAGAGAAAAAAATGGTTTCTCTCAATTTTCGACAAAACTACAAGTCCTACGGAAAAAAGTTCAATGGCAAAGTTGT
>CAJQZM010033683.1:0-21593 GCA_907164665.1 Colias nastes
GCCCGCGCCCACAGCGCTGACTCCGCTTGCGGCCACGTATGTATCCCATGCTACGTTGTTAGATATTAAGTCCCTTCGTACAGATTATAGTGTTATATTTTAGTGTTACCTCATCGTAAGGCGATGATGCATAATTATAATTCAGATTCGTCGAATTTAGGTTTATTCGCGAGATTAGTAGTGTGTGTAGTAGAATATAGATGAGGGTCGATGTTTGGTCGAAATATGTGTAGTTTAGATCACTGGGCAATACTAGTACAAATATAATAAATTTTGGATTCACTACATGCTCAGCTTTATAGGGCTAGTGGCTACCTATCACATTTTTATTTTTAATTTAACCTATAGCGCTACTCGAATCTTTGATGCACAAATCAATACTCACAATGGCCCGAGGTTAAAACTAAACAAATATAACCCGGATCACTGAAACAGCTGCGGCTTCAATCGAAGAACAATCAGTGCATATTGCTTCGTAACTCCCGATAGATTTTTGGATTACAGTCGAATCGGTTTTCGACTTCGACTTCGAAGTTGAATCGGTTTCGATCGATGATTATTGCTGACTAACGATAGCGATGTAAACAAACTGTACGAAATACGCAAAAAGAGGTTAAATGTTAAGAAAAACATTAAAATAAATTTGTTCGATGTTTCAATTTCAATTTCTGTGTAAAGTTGGTTCTATTAAGATTTGTCCCTTCTGGCAGAACCATCACAATAAGCAATAAACTCGAGACTCGAATCTTAATTTCACGAACAATATAGCGACGTTTAAGAGTTGTTTATTATAAACTTTTTTCTGAAATTGAGCCTTTTTTGCACAAAGAAAATGTTTTGTCTTTTTGAATACTTACAAGGTTTCTTATTATATTCACTTCTTTGTTCACCGTTCATGTTAAATGGTGGATATAAATGAGACGAATCCACAAGAACGCTGATATTCTTCCTATTATTAATTTTATTTGTATTGTTTTCAGATACGGCAGGGAGTACGCAGACCCATATTTAGGACATAGCATCGGTCCAGTAACAGGATATGGGGTAAATTATTTCACTATTTGCTTTTTAATTCTATTGTACATATGAATATTCTAAAATTACATACATTTTTTTTCTTTTTACAGACGGCAGTCTATAGAAGTGGTTACAACAGATTCGCGCCATACTAAGCCAGTGGAACAACGTAGCGATTTTATTACTCGAATATTCTTAGTATTTCGGTCATCTTTACGTAACATGACAATGAACTCTCTTTATAAACGTACAAAATTACGATAGAGTAACAGTAATAGTGGTAGCCGATTACTGTAAGTAAGCTTGGATAGCGTAGCGTAGGGCGGGCTATCGAACTCATTCATACCAAAGTCATTTAAATTTCTCATTGAAATAGTTTAAGTTGAAGTATCGTTAATCGTTCGATATTGAAATACAAGTGCGAGCAACCGACACGAACAAGTCTGTTCGTAAGAAACACAAAGTCTGGCGTGGAACACTATTAATACCTGCATATTGTTGATGTTTGGTATTCTCTAGCGTAGTTGTTACATACATACAATTGACAATAGATTAACTTGTAAAAATATTTAGTGAGCTTTGCACTTGCATATCATAGAAAAATTGTAAATATAATTCCAAACACATTTTACTAATCTAAAACATACTTTAATTTAAATTAACGTGGAACAAAATTTTAAGCTTTTAAAGTATCTTAAAGTAAGCTGAAAGTATATAACATATTTATTGAACTCGTTAAACAGTGTCACCCATACGGTGGAGTCAATACGATTTACGGTTACAATAGTGTATCTATTATTTAATATTTTCAATGTACTCGTTAAATACAAATTCTTTTGTATGAACTATTATATGACATATTATATTGATTAAAGTCAACCGTATTGTACCTTCGAGTGTAGGTAGCTGTTTTATAGTAGTTTTAAACCAGTTGATGTGGTGCGATTCTGATGAGGTGCCATTTGTTCGGTTGTTATATACAAATATAATAATATATTTTTCTGGTTACTCCTTCAAAGCATATTTTGAACTAATGTAGTTCATTTGTACGTTACAACACATACCTTACTCGAGTAGCGCCGGCTACTTCGTTACTCGGAAGAGATTCGGCTTTAGATTGCATTATGAAACTTAGATTTGGAACATTTGTATAGTTCAAGCAATATTGTACATTTAGCTTCTCAATAGGCTAACAGTTATTTACCGCGATTGTTTAACTTAGATCGAATTATTTACGATCGCTAGTTGTATTGTCTAATTTTACTGAATCGTAGGCGATAATGCTTTAAATGTAGTGTTTAAGAAAAGAAAAAGAATAACTCCGTGGAGTTCTTACATATCATTGCGATTTCTCCTTGTAATTATGATTTATACTGTAATTGTTTCATCGACGGTGTCTAATTTTACAGTGCTATTTTGTTAAACCTTCATTTTATTGAACAAACATTCGTACGGGTCCAACCGTTTAGATGTCGTAACTAGATCTTAACATATTTGCATTAGGATTGTAAAATATTTGTATGATTCGCTCAACGTTTATACCAAAGCACAAATACCCATCGATTCATACGTATTTCGGAGCTTTTGCATGTCATCGATTTAATCCTCACTAGATTTAATAGTCTTTCTCTCGGAAAAACTCCAAAATCTACGAGTCGTACATAATTATTAGTTGACTGTCAAATGAAATATCATATCGGCATTCTAGAAGTTAGAGAAAAGTAGTCTTTCAATTTTATTTGATTAATAAAAGCCATAGATCTGATGCGACTTCATGTTTTATCTCTTTTCTTTATTTGCTACATATGAAATGTAGCCAATGCAAGAGTCTCTTAATTATTTTTACCCAAAGTAGCAGTAAAACCTCTGTACAACCGCCTGTTACATTTATTGATCAAATAAACAGTGCTAACTATATAGTTTGTAATATGTTTCACATTTTTGCGAACGGCCACTTTATGTCTAGATCCGATTGCGTTCTCTTAGAAGTTCTAGTCTTTTTGCGCACAATTATATAGAAATAATGGTGCTTTGTTTTCTTAAAGATTTCATGTGATAGCTACGAAACTGTATTTCGTATCTGAATTTGAATTCAATGTAAGTTTATATTTAGGAGCTAATGTATAAGTTGTTTCGTGTCATATTTTCTTGATTGATACTTTTAATTATTTCACTCACCTAGTAGTGCCACTGGCTTTATTTTGTAAGTTTTTTTATTTTATTTAAGTAGGAACGTTATGTAGTCACGTTGCAGCTTCGAACAAGTTTTTTTGTGCTTTATTGCTAAATACTCATGCGTGAATGTATTTAATTTTAAGGGTCTTAATTTTAGATCTATATAATTTTTATGCAAATTTTACACCTAAGTACAGAAACTAAAGTACATGTGATCCTAATCATTGATTATTATTATTTATTAGTTTTTTTAATCTAACTGTAAATGCATAGTCACAAATCAAAGTGATTGATGAAAAATCAATTTTGTATGAAACAAGTATACAGGGTGGATTTCGAACGAGTGAACATTATGACGTCATCAACTGAACAAAACTCATTAAAACTAGTGACGTCTCTTGATACAAAATCGCCCTGTGTACTTGAATGCTCTCTCTTTATTTTTATGAATGATGCTGATTTTATTGATTTTACATTTTTAGTTGATTTTTATTGAATCATAATTAGAAGAATCATAGAAAATGCATTAAAATAATTTTTAAATCTTTTTTGTTACTTGGAGGAAAATCGGAATTTACATGACATATCTGACAAAATGGTTAGTGTGCTACGATAAGATTTTGAAATGAAATCGTCAAAATCAATGTATTATAAATATCGTAATCGTTAAAATAAGTGATAGCTATGTATTTTGTAACACGATATGTTTCTCTATAAAAATGTTAAAATTTCATGACAATTACTCTTCTCATCGCGCTGTGCACAAAATTTTCGACTGCTTCGTCATCTATTAGACATAAAAATTGTTATATCGTGCATAATAAATCATATCATTAGTTGCGTTGCACGAGCCCTGGACAGAGGGCAGTGGGCGGTGCGCCGCAACCTGTATATAGTGTTACGTGTTATGCCGCGGGCGCGACCAAACGTTCTGCAGCGGACGTCGCTTACCGTTTGTACCGTCGGATTTATATTGTTAAAGTAGTGAGAGTTAATAAGTAACACTTGTTTGTCAATTGCACTCGTCGACGCTGTTCCCGTTAGATTATTCAGATATTAGCAGGGTTATTATTACGCCTACGCGTCTAAAATTAAAGTCGTAGACGTGCCGCCACTCCACTTGAGTGAATGAACGACATTTTAATTCGCGGCACGTCTACGAGTTTAACTAGTTTCTCGTTTTCATTGTACGTGTAAGAACGGCGAACGTGAAGCGATCCTGTCGTCGTTGAGCGGACTCTTTTGCTAAAACATAAAACGTCAACCTGTGTTCGACGTATATTTTAAATCTTTGATTTGAAGGTTGAATCGTTTTATGTATTTAGTTAAGGTAGTGGTTCTCAGTTTGTATGTTGGAAGAATGGTTCGAGATGCTGAACGTGCGACAGGTTCGCGTCGCGGGCGCGTGAGGCGCGTGCGTTGACGCGACGCAGATTTGACCAGTATTTAAATACTATTACCGTGCTCAATTTCCATGTCTGTATGTTGTTTGTATAATGTTAAAATTTAATGTTTTATAGAATTTGAATAAAATGTAATTACCCTCATCTGTTTACATAATGAATGTCTTCCGTTCGGCACATTTCATACGATATTGCACATTTTGTGTCCCGAATAGTGGAAATAATTTTAAATCGAGTCGAGCCTGGTGCACAGCGAGCTCTTACATACGATTTGTGATAAATGAATAATGGATTTTTTGGTGTGGCAATTTTATAGATAGTTTGATTGCGGAGCTGATTTTCTCTTTTAATGTAAATATATATTTTTTTCAAATGAAAAATGTTGAATGAAGTGAATCATTTAAAAGCCTTTGGCATTGTGTACTCATTTACGTTATTAATAAATATTATAGTATGAATTGCTTTATGTTTTATTGATGCATCCTCCTGATCCTTATAAACGAACAAATAATTATCTTGTTTGCAAATGCACTCGACACGACACGAGTTTCCATCGTGGAAATAGAAATGCATGTTTAAGCATAACATTAGCAGCTTCGACTGCAGCATAGTAAATGTGAATCGGTTACGGTACGGAATTATTGCAAATGTGGCGGCTATGTTGTGAGAAGCACTGATTGGGTAACTGTGATAATGTGCCGATAAGATTGCAAGGTTCCTTGATAATAAATAATAATCGTCTTTAGCACAAAATAATTAAAACAATCGGAATAGTAGATTATCTAGCTAACGTGATAAAGAACGCTCGTGTGTCGTTTGAACAGTGAAGTGCTGGTTCACTATTACGATAACGTCGCTGTGTTTTCTAAGAATGTCCTAAATCGAATTTATTGAAAAGTATTGCAATATGGTTCTTTGTCCGCCGTTCCGATGGTCTTCTAGAAGCCGATTTGATCTCACAACTGCAGTGCGAGAACGGCGTAATGCCGGTCGACGTGAAACCTTCTATGTAAGTAAATTCATTGTAAACAACATAAACAACGAAATAAAATGGAATTCCAAACAATTCCGTTATTAACTACTATTAGTTTAGTCTACAAGTGCCTTTTTGACTAACTTTTTTAAGCAGTCTCCTAAAATTATGATTGAGATGTCATAAGATTCGAAGACTTTTGATAAAAATGAAATTCAGCTTGCAAAAAATGGAAAATTAGAGAATTTCAAATTAAAAAAAAGTCTAATAGGTACATATTTAAGAAGAATACAATGTAAGATCAAAGTTTAAAATTATCCCAGCGGGGTGAAAATATCTACGAAAACGAGTGTTCTGCATAGACTTGCATACTCGAGAAACTGGGTCTTACTGGGTAATTAATTAAATCCGCCTGAAAAAAAGTTTATCATGATATTCAATTAGTTATGCAATAAGTACTAATTAATGATATTCTTCTGATTGAACATGAACAACATGTCTAGTTCAACTTTGAATTTGTGACATTTTTTCCTTTCTTGGAAGTCTTCAGAATATATCCATGTTGGAAAAATTATAAGTATTTCTCAGTTTTTATTAAAATATACGGTGTTGCAAAATTTATGTTTTTTTGATATCAACATAAGTATCTAAGTATCAAAAAGTAACACAGTCGTTACCTATTGTTACCTATATTTTCACATGCAACGGATACAAAAATTCGTGCTTGCATTACTAGGTAGATAGAGATAGTAGGAGACTTTGGAATCATTTTAATAAGCAATAAATATGTATTCATAATTTTCTCTTCTATTTTTATATTAATAATGATCAAAATATGATTGTAGTATTGATAGTGATAATACTCCGGAATCAGCAATGAAATGATTACTTTTAAACGTCAATTCTGACAATATATTAAGTAGGTATATATATATATATACCTACATACTTTATTAATTCTCTCTAGATTACATTTTTCAACTACTTACAAGAAATTACAATTTTTAAAAGGGGTAAAGTCCTAAGTTACCTTCAAAATTAGGTTCTACCACAGATAATATTATAATACTAGGTATAGGTCTTAGCTATAGGTACTAGTAGGTAGTTCTATTGTAGTGATAAATCCACCTAAGGACATTGTAACGACCTGCAAATGCAACATGACCATAATATTATGATTCAAGTATTTTTTTCGTATTTTTGCCCATCAAAATACTAAGTGAATTTTTCATGTTTATATGAGGGCTTTGGAACTAAGTATTTTTTTTTTATTATTATACAAATATTCAACCTATACAGACAGGACCATATCCCATCCAGTTGGACCCATCGTGTCAAATTTGCTAAGTCTGGGCGCTGGCGACCCAGGCTATTACTTTAATTCACTACCAATTTCTACCATTTATCATTTTCTATTCTCAATCAAAATAATAAATTAATGCTTGTGTTTTCTTAAATGATTTGTGATACGCTTTTCTACTTTGTAACGCATAAACCAAGCGACAAAGTATTTTTTATGAATGTCGACATATCTATAGATAGGGAATGAGTAAAGAGATTTGTGCAATAAAGCTATATAAGTAATTGTGTTCTAATCTTAATGAGCAATGAATTCCCCGTTATTACTACACACTATTGAAATAGTAATATCGGTATACTAGCATACTTAGAACTCATAAACGAGGTACCTGCCTATCATTAATTGTTATTCTATCAATCTATAATATGATTAATCGTTGTTTAACTGATCTTTCTATAAAAGATAGCCATTAAAAATAGTTATTGAATTAAATAAATAGCAACAAAGCCTATTCAGAAATGTACTTATGAATGGAATTTATCTAAAGTAGATTCACAAATTAGCAGTAGATAGATAATAGGTATACAGGTATATATTTTCTTAATAAGTATTGACAAAGTGGTCTTATAGGTGTTACCAGAAAATAATCCTACAATCCCGGTATCAAATGGAAATTCATCAACTGGAAACGTTGCTGTATACAAAAAGAGTCTTACATTACCTACTGATCCCGGAGGCTCTAGCAAGAAATCAAGCTACATGAGTATACAAAGCGCAAAATCAAGTGAAAGCATCAATAATATAAAAGACTCGGACAGTGAATTATCAGAGGACCCAAAAGTTAGTGCTGGCCGCAAAACGATATCTGAAATTGTTCAGACTAATCCGGAGAAACGCATGAGAAGAAAGAGAGGCGTGATAGCACCTCATGCTCCTTTGGATAGTGCTCGGTCTCTAACAGATCTGCAATACGAAAAATTTGCTAAAGATGATTTGTAAGTTTTATTTACTTACTCTGTGATATTCATTCATACCTAAGAATAGAAAAAGGTTTCATAAAATGCGTAAATAATTATACTATCAATGTTTTCAGATCAATAGAACAAATAAAAAAAGCTATAATGGCTAACGATTTCTTAAAAAACATAATGGACGAAGAACGCCTAGACGCAGTCGTAGAGGCGATGAATCCACAAGAGTTTCCTGCAGGAAGTCTCATGATCAGAGAAGGAGAGAGTGGAAGCCACTTATATGTATCTGCATATGGTCAATTCGAAGTACTCAAGGGAGGACAAGTTGTCAAGAACTTTGGCCCCGGTGAAGCTTTTGGCGAATTAGCGATTTTATACAAAGCAAAACGTTTTGCTTCAATACGATGTAAGTGAAAGTGTAGTCTTTTGTTAATGTATCGTATAATGCATCTACCAGATAACTAAGAAATCGCAGTAAAATTACAAATAACAGAAATATCATCATGCGATATTCACATTACACATACTATAACGACACCATATCATGACCTGTAAAATGAAAAATTAACTAGGTACTATTGATAAGTTACATTTGAATTTAATATGTTCAATCATTTACTCATTATGAATTATAATTAAAGCATCTATAGCGCCTATGATTTTTCAGGTATTACAGAAGCTAAAGTATGGACTCTAGAAAGGAGGGTTTTCCAAAAGATCATGGTACGGAGTGGCCGTCAGGAGCAAGAGGACAATATGCGTTTCTTATCATCTGTTCCCTTATTACAAGGGATTCATCCCATCGAACTTGCAAAAATCGCTGATTTTTTGAGAAGGGTTTGTAATATTATTATAAACACATGAAAATTCGTAAGTTTATAAGAATATGATCACACAGATACATAAAACTTATCTAACAATTTAGGAGTTTTTCGCGACTGGTACAGCGGTGGTGCGGCAAGGTGACAAAGGTGACAAGTTTTACATCATCAGAGGTGGTACAGTGATGGTAACGAAACGTGACGGGGACGGCGGGGAACGTCGGGTGGGCACGTTGAAACGTGGCGAGTACTTTGGGGAACAAGCCTTGCTGCACGAGGACCGGCGTCTGGCCACCGTAACTGCCATGCCTCCAGGGGTCGAATGTTTGACGTTAGAACGCGGGTACACAATTTTTATTTAAATTCATAGGATGTTTAATGATCTTAAAGTATAAAAAACCATCTACTTCACACTAAGAAAAGGATATTTCAAACGATTATTCGTCTACATATCTATTTTCAAGTATATTTTAGTACCTAATAAGTATATAATAGGTGACTTTGAAAATTAAAAAAAAATATATCTAAACGCATACCATCCACAGACCTTTCTCTGAATTATTGGGAAATTTGGAAGAGTTAAAGAACATCAGACATGCGGTTCCTCGACCTTCTCAGCAAAAGAAAACTTCCGAAATAAAAAGCGGTATGTAAAAATATTTTATTATTTTAATCAAGTTTTAATCCTATCTTGGACAATATGTATGTGATTGAACTTGATTGATAAGATATCAAAACTACGTATTTAATTAGATATCATGACTACAAATGAAATATTTTAAGTCCTTGTGTACAGAATAACGATAGCGGTTCTTTGAATTTCCTTCTAAAAATTTTTTACACTGGTTCCAAGAGATCTTGTAGATATCTAAAATGTGACAATCAATATTATTTATTGATATACGTGCATAAATTATTTGATTGCCTTCCATTTAACAAAATCAAAGAATTGAGGAAAAATACTAATAAATTTAACTGCCAAAACTACCAAATACCATGAGGAAAAATATTCGCCACACGCCTATTTGATAGTTTTATACCAATTTAGAACCACAATTTGTTTATCGAAACTTAGTAGGTTTAAATCGGTCGGCCACATGATATTTTATTTTCCTCAACATTAATTTTTGTTGTCATTTTAGAGTATGAGTTCATCGAGCTGAAAGATTTAGAGATTGTGGGTACTATGGGAGTCGGTGGTTTCGGTCGAGTCGAGCTAGTGCAGTATAAAAAAGATTCTTCAAAAACCTTCGCCCTGAAATGCCTTAAGAAAATTGACATGGTTCAGCAACAACAACAAGAGCATGCCTTCAACGAAAAAAATATAATGATGTCCTGCAATAACAGATTTATTTGCCGGTACTCATTATTTTCTATTTTTTTTATAGGTAAAACAGGTCAATTTATTTAGTCAGAACATAAATTATTAACACACCTCGTAATCTTTCAGATTATACCGTACTTTTAAGGATAATAAATACGTATATTTCTTAATGGAACCGGTCCTCGGCGGTGACGTGTGGACAATACTCCAAAAACAGCGGTATTTCCCCGAGAACATCGCACGGTTTATGGCGGCGTGCGTTGTCGAAGCTTTCCAATATCTGCACTCGAAAGATATCATCTATAGAGATCTAAAGCCAGAGAATTTGATGCTAGACAAGAAAGGCTATATTAAATTGGTACATAAAACTGATATATTAAAAAAAAATCATACTTATCTTTTTATTATATTTTGTACTAACAAAACCCATGGCATTGATTATTATAAATTGAATATCAAGTTAACATACTCCAAATGTTCTTGTACACAGGTTGATTTTGGATTTGCTAAACGATTATCAACAAATAGTAAAACATGGACATTTGCTGGGACACCAGAGTACGTCGCCCCAGAAATTGTACTGAATAAAGTAAGTGACTCAAATTCTTTATCTAGAAGGTTTTTAACATGTATTACATTACATTGTGTAAATTAATATTTATTCGACCATGTTATATTTGTAACGGTTATGCGTCTTGATAAGACCTTAGATCATTTGATCTGATCAAGATATTAATCCATGTTATCTAATACTTGTTTGTGTAACGATTTTATCAGTTACTTTAGACATAGAAAATTAGTGAATTAAAAAAAATAGTACGTGCACCTACACACACATAGTTTCTTTTTATTTATCTTTTCTACTCTGATCATGATTTTGTAAATTTGAATTATTGGTTTGTTACCTAGCTTCCTCAAATAGGCTCTTTAAAAGCCAAATAGCCAATCCAAGGCCCATTTTTGTAAGACCCATAAATTAAAATATTAAAAGCTTCTACTTATTCACTTTTAACATTAGCAAAGTCATGAATGACTTAACAACTTTCAGGGACACGATCGAGCTGTCGACTGCTGGGCGCTAGGAGTATTCATCCACGAATTGTTGGTCGGCAAGCCGCCATTTAGAGCCGCTGGTGGAGATCACATGAAGACTTACACACTCATCCTCCGCGGTATAGACGCTGTATCATTCCACCCACGCGTACCGAAATCTGCACAGTTACTTATACGAAAGCTATGTCGTGCTGTCCCAGCCGAACGTTTGGGTTATTTGAAAAATGGCATCACGGATGTAAAAAACCACAAGTAAGTAACTCTTAGTGGTTTGTTTGTTGGGCGCTTTGATAGAACGATGTTGATGTTTATTCGCCTAATTATGTACAGTAATGATAATGGCGTGTAAACAATTATATGTGTTTTGTTTCGATCGTAAACTCTCAAGTTGGTTCAGGTATTTATTTTATTAAAATGATAAATTGATTTATGAAAATTGTAAACAAAGCGTTGTATCATATCTCAAAAGGAAGTACTTACTAGCATATCAGTACCTACTTAGTACTTACATACTTTCATTTCTGTTATATTTCTCTTTTGTTACCAATTGGTTACATTACTTATTTAGAATTTTCAATTTATTTTAGATGGTTCCTCGGTTTTGATTTTGAGGGGTTACGTGAAGGCAAACTAAAGGCTCCACTAATTCAACCAGTTTCAAATGACTTGGACCTTTCCAACTTCGAGAAATATCCTAAAGACAAAATGCCACCAGATGAAACTTCGGGCTGGGATATTGATTTTTAAATCCGGTGATTGCAGTTATATTCATATTTACTTTAATGTATCTACTTATTACTTAGACATCATAATCTTAACATTTATGTAATATGAACCTGGTACCTACAGGTACCATAAGTTTTAATATAAGTTGTAAATTGTTACGACGTGTGTAAATAAAAGATTTATTGGTAAAGACGCAGTATTTTTTGGAACCTATATAGGTACCTATATTCATATATAAAAGATATATACTTATATAATATATACTTTTTACCACTTTAAAAATAAAATGATTATGTATATATAACATATCAACAATATTACATTATCGGTTGATTAATTAAACCAATTCAATCAATTATAGTAACAAAACGTATTTACAAGTAAAAAACCTGCAAATGTAGCATTAATTAAAAGGAGGTCACCAATGCCATAATAACAAAAAATGTAGGCTGTCATTCGACCTCCTGCCCCGCTTATCACCTGTACGGCCTAGGTTGTGCAGGAAAGTGTACTAGAATAATGAAACCATTTACCGTAAACAAAGCAGAGATTACATGCCGTGAGAAAATTTTACGGTCTATGAAACCGTCTTATCATGGAAAATAACAATTAATATCGGGAATCTAAGGGATCCAGTGTCTCTCTTCAGAAATTTTCAAAACTAATGAATAAATATTAATGATATTCATTTCATATCTAAAGCTAAAACTACTATAGGCCTATGTTTCGATTACTTAAGTCTTAAGACGATACGAAAACTAAACCATTTCATGTGGATAACTTATATATAACTGGCACTGATCAAGAAGCTCGGCAACCCTGGAAACTTTACGCAGTGCAGTCGGCCGGCCGGCGAGAGTACTCGCCGACTGCCGCGGCCGTAAACTGTGCCGTAAACAAGGTTCCACAACACGGCTCCTAGAGTAAATGTATTCTGTAGCCGAGTCACATAAATTGAATATATTATGTATTTTACATTTAGTTTGCCGCGAGTGAGTGCTTTGGACTGCCGTCGCGTCTCCATGGCGCATCGCACACGATACAGTTAGCACCTGTGGTTAGCACAACATACCAAAGGAATAAAAACATTACAATACCATACACACACGGCTCAAACCATATACAGCACAATGGACTATAACTAAATTTATTATATTCAAATACTAGAATCTGTGCTCAGTGAATTTTAATAGTGAAGTGAATTGGTTATAATATCTGAAATTGGAAAAGTATTTAAGGTGAGTTTGTACTTTCAAAACAGTATTTTTGAATTTACGTAATTAATGGATAATTCATAAAATATGCTTATAACTGAATAAATTATAGATGAAAGTTATAGAAAGTGTGAATACCTTTCTTAATAATAAGATTACCTACCTGCTTTTAGAGTAGGTTGGTATACAAAAGAACATCAAAAACTACGGAAATAGTAAAACAATCGATTTTTGGTTCAAGGTAAATTTTCATGCGTATTGAATAATCTTTGATAACGGATAAAATAAAATAACAAGCACTTACATCAGTTTAAGTATAAATGTGGAGATACATACTTAAAATATATTTATTTCCGATATTATAATAATATACCTAACTTAATAAATTTGCACATTGGTGTAAAACACATTCAAAAACCTTGTCATGTCTGTGTAGACGTCTTTCTTGAAACAACCTTGAGTACCTATATGCATGATTTAAATATGTAATGCGAATCCTTATACCTGTAATAATATAACATTATTATAAATAAAAAAATATAGTTGGACGAAATGTGGGAGTTTGGTAATATACTACTAATATTTTGCATGCAGATAGATTACGACCTGGGAATAACTACGAACGATAAAATCTATAATATATTATCTTTAACTTCTTCGAAATCGTCTTTCGTCTTTAGTATTTTCAACCGACTGAAAAAAAATGTGGTTCTCAATTTAACTGTATTTTTTTCTTCTTTTTGGATTTATTACATAAGAATTTGCGACTAGGTGAACGAATATTTATAATTATTATTTTTTTTATTGTAAGCCGATGCCTTCCAGGTGGTCAAAAAAAAATAACTCTATTCGTCTTTTTTATCGATTCTTTGACTGTTGATGGTTCGTCTTGATTTTAATTCATATAATGTTATATTACCAATTATTAAGACTTCACTATTTTGGCAAACAGGTACATATAACTTATACCTACAATTAGTTACCTTAGTGATTTAACTGTACTAGTCTAACCAACCGAATATCAATTATGCACTAAGGATTGTTCAAAATTGGATGCCAAAATTGATTCTTTGCGTAGTCCTCCCCATACAAATTATTTTAATTAACTACGAAGGAACTGAAAGAAGACATAGGTACCTATCTAATATCTTATGAATTTATAATTATTAATTATACCGACACACATTGTTCTTGGTAGAGGATGTTATAAGATTACTGTAACTACGTCAACCCTTGATACACATCTCGCATACCTACATGTAGTTTCAGATTACACGGGCTGAATACTGATTACCGACCATCCAATTAATATTTAAACATTGAGTCGACTACTATGTGATAATATATGGTAATAAACTTGCTTAGATTATTGTTTTTATTATACAAATATCCTTTTTGTTTCAAAATAATATATACTTTAATATTTATCTCGCAGAGACGATAACATTTGAGGTTGATCCTAACGCGGCGCGGCGGTCACATGAGGATAGGTTATTCAATATATTATACAAAAAATGAATCTATATTTAAACTCCTATTGAACCATAATCTACTCATTGAGCTAATTTTTAAAATACGCCTTTCCTTAAAGAATAAATATATAATTAATTTTTTCCAACACAGCCAACACTAATTAGGTACTATCTACATCGAAACTTGATTAATTACAGCGTGTCCATGTCATAAAAAAAAATTCAGTAATACGATGTGTTTCATTTTAATTGCGTTTTTTGTTTTCTTGTTGTGTTAAGTTTGTTCTGTTATCTTTATTTAGTCATACGTGATTCATACGGACATAATATAAAATTCTTTGTTTTTCTTTATTTGTCTATAAATGATTTAACTTAATATATTTTTTCCTAGTTTTCAATTTAAAAAAAAACGAATTTTAAGTAAATAAATGCATTTAAAATACAATATTTAATTTTCTTGTTTTCATAACATATAGGCAAATCCAAGAAACCTTTCATCTATTTCACCTATCAATAACTCAATAAATAAATCAACATACAAAAAAACAAGAAACGAAAACCGTATTCAGACTTGACTTTTCTTTTTTTTTTATCGAGATCAGGCAGTTGTTAATAGAGCTTTTTAAATTTATAAAAAATGTCTTTATCATATTAATATGATATGTGAAATCATCACTAGTCATGGAAGCCGTGTGTGGCCGCGGCGATGGAAGGTGCCAAGCATACGCCTTAGCTGCAGCATTGCACTCGCTCAATCTCTACTGTGCTGCAATATCCAGTGCCCTCATTTGCTGCTGTGGCCGTAGACCAACCCGGTACGTCCATACATTGTATTGAAATTATTGATATCTATAGAAACAGTGTTGCTTTATAATTTATCTGTTACCCTTTATGTAGGGCACCAAGCCGCTGGAGATGTCAAAACATTCGTGGCGTAACGAGCATTATTTTGGGCGTGGTGTGGTGTTGTGGTGCAGCGGCGGCTTCTCTGCGGCCCGCTGACACTGTCTACTTGGTCGCATCACTGATGGCACCACTTTCCTGGCTCGCAGCAGCTGCGTTCCACGTGTCGCTATGGACTAGGCGCTCGCTCGCGCCTACTCTCTATCTAGCAGTTTATTGGTTCCTTACAACTTTATCATCTGCGGCATTACTCTTCGAACATTCGAAAAGAGAATCATTCGAGAATCATTTAGAAGTATACATTCAAGGCCTAACACTAATCTGTGCGGTAGTAATGGGTGCTGTTGATTGCTTATGTTTTTATGACGAGGTAAGATATCTATTTTATTCCTACAAATACTCCCCTCCCCTACCTTAGTCTACTTATGCGATTGTACTGACCTCAAAACATGCCATTAATTTTAATCTAAATGCACGGTCAACTATTGTATAGTTCATAATATTATTGAGAAAATTTATTAAAGTCTTTACCTACTCGACTTTGAACTGATGTTTGGTTCTGATAATTAATACAAGCATACAAGGTTATTTATTTTCTAACTATTATTTTACAAAAAAGTCAATGTAGCGATACACTTCTTATATCTCAAGAAAATAAAACTCTAAAAATATGTTATAAATTATCTGGGATTGATCAATCTGATATTATGTACCCATGGTATCATTACTATATGGTGTACCTACATCTTTACATAACTACCTACCTAGGTACTCTTTACTTTAGGTATTATACATAATCGTTATTTTAATTAACGATTTACCATAACTACAATCGTAGATATTTAATATTTAAACTCTGCTCTACACAAATACAAATTTGTATATAAACATGTGATATAGGTTTTCCCCCAATAATTTTTTTTTTTTCATAACATTTTTCAGCATGTTTTCAGATAAATTCTATTAAAGGGTATTAACCTTCAGTTATTACTCATAGAAAGACGCCAGACGGCGGACACTTCGAGACTGGCGCCGTTTGCTAGCTTTGTCGTTATTATAACTACTCGCTATTACAATACTATTTTATTATCCTTATCGTCTGTCGAATGTTTCAGTACAATATATAATATGTCTTCAAAGATGTATGTAGATACATAATTTTCATATGTATATACAAATATGTATGTGCAATATGTCACTAAATGACAAATGTGTAACTTGTTTCCAGTTTCACAATAGACTATACGAACAATAATAACTTAATTATTACCTATTTCAAAGTAAACCCAGTTTTTGACTCTACTAAAAAGAATCATAATTTTAACATTCCAGGTAGCCAAATACACATCGGCAACATACAACCAAAAATCTTCAAATGATTCTAGCGTAACATATAAATATAATGAGACCCATTTCTACGGTAAAATTACATTTTTTTGGCTCAATACGTTGTTATATAAAGGATACGGAATACCACTTGAAACAGGTGATTTAGGACCACTACCAGATGAAGAGAAATCTAAAACATGTTATGATAAGTTTAAAAAAAAACACATTGATAAAGATGTAAGCATTTATTTTTATATTTATTCAAAAGTATTTACGTTGAATGGTGTAGTATTGTACTGAATCGTCATTAATTTTTTAGGCGAGAAAAACCAAAGCATGTACTCCTAGCTTATGGAAAACTTTCGTCTTAACCGTATGGCCCAATTTCTATATTGCTGGAATTCTAAAATTATTCGGCGACTTGATGGGAGTTATAGCACCTCTAGGCCTTGGCATCATAATACAATTTATGGACAAAGAACAGACGCAAGTTGAGGATGATCCAGATGTCACTATAGATGAATTTTTCGAAAACGGTTATGCTATGTTGATGGTTGTAACACTTTCACTCATTCTTCAGGCTCTATTATCTCAAAATTCAACCCATTTACTGACAGTGGAAGGAACCAGACTAAAATCTTCTTTACAGGTTTGTAACTCTACAACATACCCACTCAATTGCCCACTCTTTTTCCCGTTTTTAACAAAAAGTAAGTTAAAGGTATATTTATAAACATCCAACAACAAAATGAAAATATCCTCATTATTTTTGTACATGACTACTGTTAACGAAAATTATAGAAACATAAAACTATATCTTATCTAACAAAAACCTAACACTGTTCTAGAATATGGTATTTGACAAATGTATGAGACTAGCATCATGGTCATCCGACGAAGGTGAATCAGATGAATTATCTCCTCTTTTACAAGCTCCAAAAAGCGAAGATTCAACACAAGCAGGAATGCTTATGAATTTGGTATCACAGGACACTTACAACATAATGTCGTGTGTTTGGATTTGTCACTACACTTGGGCAATACCATTAAAGGTTGGTAAATACACCCCTTAAGTTATTGATAACTCAATATATTAAATTAAGTAATTCAATAGACATTGTAGCCTATACTATTATTTCTCAGATTTCCGTTATTTTATACTTGTTATATACAAAATTGGGGGTGATTGCTATAATAGGAGCAGCTGCCAGCATTGTAGTTATTACTCCATTACAATTTTACCTCGGTAAAAAAATATCGGATAACTCCAGAAGTATATCAAAATGCACAGACCACAGAGTTTCAAAAATGTCGGAGATTTTACAAGGGATGAATGTCATTAAATTATATGTTTGGGAAGATTTGTTTAATGAAAAAATATTGCAATTGCGGGAAGTTGAATTGAAACATCTAAATAAGGATTCGATTTGTTGGGGGCTCTTAAGTGAGTATATTTAGTCTAAATTATACTACAATTAATATATTACAACCATTAAATACATATTCATAAATTCAGACGTAGGTCATTGATCGTAATAGTCCGTTTTCTTATGGGAAAACTTATGGGAAAACTCTTTCTTATTTCTTTCATTTTGAGTAAAGCAATGCCATTTGGTACGAATGTTGTACTCGTCCACCTAAGCCCAAATCACCCGGTAGCCAGTCTTTATTCCCCGGCAGAAGGGAGGAGGGGGGGGGGGTTAAAGAGCAGAGCGCCCGGCGCTCCGAAAATAAATTCTGGCGGATTCATTTGGCCCTTTGAGTCGAGTTTTGTATCGCCATCAGGTAACTAGATGATGCCCGATTCATTCCCCATAACAGTTTTTTCGTGTTCGAGTTCCGTAGCAAATATGTCACAATCCTTGAAATAATAAACTTTTGGTAGTGGCAAAATCCAAACAAACCAGTATATTTTTATATTTTTGTATTAAACTTGGTTTATAAAAAAATACTGTCTGAAAGGCCATTTAATGCAGATTATAAAAACATTAACATGTAATATATATTTTACCATTTTCAATGTTAAATAAATTATAGAAAGTACAGGAACGTTCGTCAGCGCAGCGTAGGGGACGGCTAACAGACCTGAAAAATAAGCAATACTAACAAACAAAAACCAGCCAAGTGCGAGTCTGACTCGCTCATTGAGTGTTTCGTACTTATATGTCCCATACCATGTTAACTCGTCTGGACCTGGTTAACTGACACACACACACTTTCGTCTTTATAATATTAGTGTGATTTTTAATCATCTTTAAATTATAAATGAAGTCAGGTAACATTGTTAAAAATAATGATATATAATAATAGAACGTTTTTGTAAAAACTTCAATCTGGAACTGCGAGATTTCACGTGCCAACATCTTATCAATTTAAAGCTTCTCTTTTCTTTTTATTTCAGATGGGCAAGGAATATTTTGATTTTTTTAGGCCCCCAAATATATACAGCCGGTAAAACTGCCCTTAAGGTGTGTCTGGATAAGAGTTTCTTTAAAATATCGTGACCGTCCTTACCTATCATGCATTGTAATCACAAACTTTTCAATTTCACTGTCTGCATATTTGCCACTGTAAAGTGCTTCAAATCCTCGTGTGACATTCGGATATGCCTTCCATACTTCAAATGCAGTTTATTTGCGTCTTGCATTAAATATTAGTTTGTGTGACATCGGGTCGTGTGTTCTGTGGACCTGATACAAGAAATCCATTTCTTAAGTATTAAATTTGTCAAGAATTTAATTTGGGTACTAATAAGTCCATTATTTAATAATGATCTACGTCTGAATTTATATAATAAATTTATTTATCGTCGTAACGATTACGACCAATTCGATTGGAATTTTCATTTCTTTATTATTTCAGCTTTTATGACACAATGCTCTTCAGTATTAATAACAATAGTTACATTTACGATGCATTATTTTCTCGGGAAGACAAATCACCTAACAATCGTGAATGTATTCGCCGGGCTAGCATTGTTTAACCAGCTAACAATTCCACTACTTATCTTACCTGTAACTGTACTCATGGTTATACAGGCATTGGTAAGCAAAATGTATTACGTCAATAAATTACTTTTGTACAAATATTTTCTTTAACGTGACACTACCAGTAAATAAAAGGGTGTATTTCACAGATTAGCACGAAAAGAATTAGAGACTTTTTGGAGCTGCCGGAATCTAAAAACCTTCAAAAGGATAATGATTATCATACAAAATGCCAAGACTTAAATGAAGAATTAATAATGAATCCAGAAGACAAAATACTTATCGATGCTGAAATAAATGACACATTCCCTGATGGTGGTAAAATGCAAAGTCAGGACTATCTAATGAAATTTAGAAATGCTGCTTTTTCCTGGGGAATTAAAGATAATTTATGGCTGGAAATTGAAGATTTGGATATACCGGCAGGTGAACTTATAAGTTGTTATTTAATCTATTTAAACCCCAAGTTCAATAGCTACTCAGTATTTACTATTTCACATTAATTTTATACCTTTAGGAAAGTTGATCATGGTAGTCGGCTCATCTGGGTCTGGCAAAACTTCACTACTCGCAGCTATAATCGGAGAAATGCAATATGAACGGGGACAAATAGAGAACTGCAATGGGTAAGATTAATTTATATTTTTCATGAAATATGATAAATCATTGTATTTCCAATAAATTTTCAATTATGTTTAAGGAATTTTTCGAAATGGTATGCGGGTCAACCACCTTGGCTCCTGGATTGGTCAATTCGTGAAAATATCCTCATGAAAAGCGCGTGGTGCGCAACTAGATATGCAAGAGTCGTGAGAGCTACTGGTCTCCGGCCTGATTTACAGCTTTTGCCCGGTATGCAACGTTATTTCTACTGATTTTGAATAAAATGTTATTGTTGCGGTAAAAATTAAATTTATTGCATTGCATCCTGTAGATGGCGATGACACCATTTTAGGAAGTTATGGAAGCCCGCTGTCGGGAGGCCAACGGGTGCGCGTGTGCATCGCACGCGCTTTGTACTCTCAAGCACGACTCATCGCACTCGACGAGCCGTTGGGTGCCCTGGACGCACCCCTAGCGCGGCACGTGGTTGCGCGTGCGCTGTTGCCGGCCGCGAGATCTGGCCGCACTATTCTTCTTGCTACTAGTAGATTGGAATTGTTGCACTATGCAGACTTTGTAAGTTTTGTATTTATAACTTACCGCGTTATGTGGCTTGGAAATTTTTCATAAAGCATCATTATAGAACTACACAGAGAACTAGTAGCCTCGTGAAGCAATTGCTGCGCGGGGCAGCTACTTGTGGATGCGGCTCGATGGAGGATAACACGCGTGCCACCGCGAGGCTGCTCGCTCTGTGTGGACCTGCCTATTTAGTACCTAAACCTAAACAGTGCCTTGTTCTATCCAATGCCATTTACTAAAATTTAAGGTAATAGTGATGGAAGGTGGGCGTGTGAGCTGCGTGGGTCGTCCAGGAGCGTGTGAGGGAGCACTAAGCCAGTGGTGGTCGCTGGCGGGCGAGGCGCGCGCGGCCGCAGCGCGGAGCGGCGTCGGCCCGCCCGGGGGCACCGAGCAAGAGCGATCGCTTCTCATTCGAACGCTCTCTAGAAACAACTATCAGAGAAGCGTATCGGAAGACAACATTGTGAGTTTAAAATTCGCTTTTTTTAATGATTACAGAATTACGCATATAAAATTACTTTGCTGTAACAAAGAGTGTAAATAATCGAGATATAGCCTGTATCTGTTCCAAAATTTCTGAACGAATGCCCGTTAAAATTGTTTAAAATTAATGTCCTATCCGTAGGTGTCTCTGTCCAATTAAAATGTGTATAGATAGACTAGCGACCCGCCCCGGCTTCGCACGGGTGCAATGGCGGCCGGCCGGTACCGCCGCAAACGCTACGTCCCGCAATTTTTAA